>JACTAT010000038.1:1284581-1487558 GCA_014526335.1 Chrysaora quinquecirrha | reverse complement strand
AACAATCTGTGGATCACACCACAAGACTTGCTTTTGAGATCCAAACATTCATAACACACCTCCTTTGCAGGGGTCTGATTGATAAACAATGCTTTGATTTTCTTACATTAAACTCTAATATCCGAACACCACAGTAACAAAATGATTTGAAAACTCTTCGAATGTATATCGACGCAATGATGGCTTTGATAGAAAGTAGCAGATATTGCAATATATGACATTGGGCAACATACTACGTTGGTTACCTCCTTCTAGGAGCTATTAGCCGCAGGGGGTAAGTCTACATCTAGAGTTGGTATTACTCTTGCCATTTTTATTTTAATATTAATTTTAATATCATTACTTGCCTTATGGATAATATTATTATTGCTTTTATTGTTTCTGGACCCGGAAAAAGCAATATATGACATTGGGCAACATACTACGTTGGTTACCTCCTTCTAGGAGCTATTAGCCGCAGGGGGTAAGTCTACATCTAGAGTTGGTATTACTCTTGCCATTTTTATTTTAATATTAATTTTAATATCATTACTTGCCTTATGGATAACATTATTATTGTTTTTATTGTTTCTGGACCCGGAAAAAACAATGGTGATTACAGAGGAATCCGAGATCTCACAGGGGATCGCTAGATGTAGTTCCCCCATTAGATTAATCATTTATTTCTTTATCAAAATGCTCTACATGAACTATTACACAATTATCATATACATTAACACAAGTTAGTGCTACATTCGTATTATTTGTTACTAAGCTCTAGCTTATTGATCTCCGACTTTACCGTTTTACTCACTCCTACCTCTCTTTATTTTTTACTTTCCAATAATTATACATTAATTTATTTTTTATTATTTTCTATTTTTTATTCATTTTTTACCTCCCTAACTTCCTCTATCTGCCATCTTTCTTTATCCCACTTCCTTCACCCCAGTCTCCTTTTGTCCCTACCCTCCTTACTCTCTTTACCATGCCCTTTTCTTACCTCCCACGTTTCCTATTTCTGTCTTCTCAATCGCCTAGCCCTTCCCTTTTCATTTTGGTAACCTGGCTTCAAGATCTACCTACGCACGCATTTCATTCGTTTTCCTGAGGCCTTAGTTTTATAATCAATCCATCTGGTTATCAATTTTCTTGTTAAGCATCTAGAATTTTACTGCACTACACGTTGGTCATTCTGATCCTGATCTAATTTGGTCTTACTACCGTCTTTATCGTCAAATATTATATCTTGGTTGTTACAGTTACACCCCCACGATGGAAAGTGCATATCCTAAAGGTAAGTTTTCCTCACATCCCTCCATTAAATATCCCCCTTATTTATGTCTGTTCTCTTTCTATTATATTCCCACCTTTTCTTGGTCGGCCAGCTTCATCCTTGCCCTCCGCCATTTCCTGCTCCTTCCTCACATTCCTTCCGTCTCTTTCTTTCTTTCCTCCTCATTCCTTTTCCAATCTACATCTCCCACCCATCACGTTCTAACTGCACCTTTTCTTGCCCCTCGTCTTTATCTCTACTCTATTCCTGGTTATTTATATTTCTTATTCCTCTGCTCCCCCTAATTTCCTACTTTCTCAACACTTCCTTTTTAATATACCACTATTTATTTCAGTACTTTTAGGACTAGTCATGTTTTTAAAAAAAATATATTTTTACTTTTCTGTTTTTACTTTTTTAACTTCGATTTTATTTTAACACACTCTCTCAGTTTTACATTACTAGTTATTTGATTTTCACATTCCTCCTGTTTTAATTACTATTTATATTATTCTGTTTTTCTTTACCTATACACACGTCCTACACCCTCTATTATACTCCGTTCCTAGATTCAAAGAAAACAAGGAGTGGCAAGACGGCCAGCACAATGTCCTCTCTGATGGCTAGGGACTTTGGGAGCTGGTATGGGTGAACCGGTACATACGTACCGTTCCCTTGTCCGGCTCTACGAGTCCCTATCATTCAATGAACACAAAGTAAAAAATTTTACATACTTCATCAACTCAACCCATTATCCAAAATTCACATCAATAAGCTATGGAAAAAGTGATGATGTCTTTGCTGACCTCTCATCAAACCAAAGGCAAGAAATACAAAAGGACTCTTACATGGTTCAAAATGTAATTTGCCAACAACATCTTCAGAAATTTCAGGAGCTGTTGGAGAGAGATAGAGAGAAACTACAACAGCTTCTGGAATCAACAACTAATTTGTTTGGAGCTGAGGTTGCTACAGACATGTCTCTAAGGGCCAAGAGAGAGGCTCATGAAAACACACAGAAGAAGATAACGAACAAAAGGGGCCAGAAGAGGGGACGTGAAAGATAGACAACAACCTTACACTTCTTTAATTTCACCTTTACACTTATTCTTCTGTTCCTGTTTATACTTTATTTAATTAGCATATAATAGTTCTTTAGTTCTGTTGTTATCTTACACCTATTATAATAATTTTTTCTTTATCATGCATCTTCGAGTTACACAAATTTCCTCTCCTTTTCTTTGTTCGATATCTCTAGGAGATCATGAGGCTAGCAATGCTTGTAGCAAAACTAGAAGCAAGAACAATATTCCATATTTGCGCAAACTTCTAAAAACAAAGCCAAAGCAACATATGATCAGAAAAAGCAAAAATGCCACAAAAAAATATCTAGCGAAACGACTTCGCAACTCTCTACCAATTGATAACTTGATCAATTTGGGTGATTACCAACTCACTGATTATGAGATAAAACTACTGAATAAGGGGCTTTCATTTGTCCCTACACCCGCAAGGGTCAAAATATTTGACATACAAAAATCGTTTGCTGACTTTAGGAGACGTATGGAAATACAATATTTTTTCAGGGACAGCAATAGTGCTGGCAAAAAGACCCCTTTTGCTACACCCTCTGCCTGGATGCCACCGGGCACAGATAATATTCATTTGATAAATTACCTTATGTCCATATCATATGACCTATATAGGTTAAGCCGCAACATTATTGGTGAAAACCACAATAATCTAACCAAAGATGAACTCACTGCCTATAATAGTCTTATGACAAGAAAGGAATTTATTATCAAGCCTGCAGATAAGGGTGGAAAAGTGGTACTTTGGCCCACAGACATGTACATGCAGGAGGCCCACAGGCAGCTCCTAGACAACAATTATTATTTAAAACAATCTGTGGATCACACCACAAGACTTGCTTTTTAGATCCAAAGATTCATAACACACCTCCTTTGCAGGGGTCTGATTGATAAACAATGCTTTGATTTTCTTACATTAAACTCTAATATCCGAACACCACAGTAACAAAATGATTTGAAAACTCTTCGAATGTATATCGACGCAATGATGGCTTTGATAGAAAGTAGCAGATATTGCAATATATGACATTGGGCAACATACTACGTTGGTTACCTCCTTCTAGGAGCTATTAGCCGCAGGGGGTAAGTCTACATCTAGAGTTGGTATTACTCTTGCCATTTTTATTTTAATATTAATTTTAATATCATTACTTGCCTTATGGATAATATTATTATTGCTTTTATTGTTTCTGGACCCGGAAAAAGCAATATATGACATTGGGCAACATACTACGTTGGTTACCTCCTTCTAGGAGCTATTAGCCGCAGGGGGTAAGTCTACATCTAGAGTTGGTATTACTCTTGCCATTTTTATTTTAATATTAATTTTAATATCATTACTTGCCTTATGGATAATATTATTATTGTTTTTATTGTTTCTGGACCCGGAAAAAACACATAATTGAGAATCTAATTCATCGACCTACAATCCTCGCCAAAAAGGCTGGGACACTTTGAACTTTTGTAAAATTCTCGCTCTAAAGACGCATACCCCCCTCCCCCCGACTCAATGTTGGTGAAATCGATGTTGACAGTGATCCCAACATTGAGTCAGGGGGGGGGGGTCTTATTACCCAAATATGTTGTAATGGGACGGGGTTTTTAAGGTAAAACATACTTATAACATACTGTCCCCAATATTTTTGACGAGGATTGTCTGAGCAAGAGCAGAAATCTAAAATTGTGTTTTTCTCAAGAATGGAAAGACTCAAAAGGCTTAAATGATGTTTATTGTAAATAGGAGGAATGACTTTATATTTTGGGGGGCTTTGGGGGGTCAGGGCCAAAATTTTGCAAAATGTGAAAATTTATTGAAAAGTGAAGGAATCCTTTGAAAAAGGCCGTAATTCACTTTCCAACATCGCAAAATCATAAGAGGCAACGGTTCACATTTTTCAGCTGCAGAAGCAATACCTTTATCATTCAAATGCATCTTTAGAACCGTTCTGTAGACCACAATTCAAGCGATGCGTCTGCCGCTGCGGAGGAGAGAGCTTGACATCTAAGAAACTGACAGTTCTCCATCATTTTCTACCGCATAAAAGTGGAATAACTCAAGTCCAAATAATTTTCCCATACTTCTCGCTATCCGACAATACATTTCTGGGGGTATTTCATGTTATAAAATAATTTTCCCTTTTTGTCATTCCTTCTGAGTTCGTTTTCTGACAGTTCTCCACTCTCTGTAGTAAGTAAACAATACAGCTGGTGAAAACCTTAGAATAAATATTGAAAACAAATTGATAAAAAAGTAAATCTACCCTTGGGACAAAACAGACAAACCCTTGAAATGATGCTTAATCAAAAACCAACGACAACAATATGTGATGAACCTCTGGGGGCAAACATTTCTTTGTCAAATGAAAACTTGCTTCAAGATATTTCCTCAACAGTACAGTCCAACGCTACTGAACTACCAAAATAGGAAGACTTAAACATCACTAAAGAGAATTCCAATAATAAGAAGAGGAGAAACGTTGTTATAATTGGAGACTCCATTTTAAACAACATAAACGAACAAGGGTTAAAAAAGCAACATAATGTGAAAGTCAGAGCCCACAGTGGAGCAACAAGTATGGACATAAAGGATCACATTCGCCCAGTGATAAGAAGGAAACCAGACTGTGTCATAATTCATTGCGGGACAAATGACCTAACGAGCAAAGAAAATATCGATACTGTCTCAACCATAAAAGAAATCATAACCGAATCAAAGAAAAGCTCCCCAAATGCAACTTTGGTGTGGTCAGGAATCACGATCAGGAAAGACAGACAAGACCTAAGCAGAAAAGTTTGCGATTTAAATGAGTCACTTAAGCGTCTGGCAGAAGAAACAAATTTAGTACTACTGGATAATAAGAATATAGTTGAAACTTGCCTCAGTCAGCGCAAGTTACACCTAAATAGAAAAGGGGATTCTATTTTAGCAAAAAACTTTATTAATTTCCTAGATAACTTTTGAATCGAAGTCACCATCCCAAATATAATATCATCCAAAGACGCCAGTAAATATGTTCAAAATAGTGAACATTTAGTTCCACATAGTCTAGATACACAAAGCGTTAGATTTAATTAAGGTAAACGTTCGGACTATATAGAGTCCCAAAAAATAATTAAGCCTTCTATAGAACCAAAAAATAAACTCCTGTCGATAAATAGCGATAGAAATGAGGTTGAGTGTTGGGAAAAGATGAAAAGTCTTCGCCTTAGATACCCCAAAAATATCATCATCGGATATAGAAAACATCAACTCGATCAGAAATAAATTCGAACAATTTTTCACTGATGCTGAAAGATAAGCTAGATATATTGATCATAGCAGAAACTAAATTAGACGCATCTTTTCCTGACAGCCAATTTCGTATGAATGGCTTTAAAACACCCTTTAGACTAGATGTAACATCTAACAGTGGTGGGCTTTTGGTGTACGTCAGAGAGGATATTTTATGCAAAAAAATTGACTTGATCAACGTTTCTGGTGATATTCAAGTCATACCAATACAAATCAATATAAGAAAAACAAAGTGGTTGATCTTGCCAATTTATAGGAGGCCTACCCTTGACCCAAAACACTTTATAGAAAACATTCGTAAGATCATTGACAGGTATAGTAGCTCTATTGATAATATCTTGATAATAGGGGACTTTAACATGGAGATTACAGAAAAACCAATGAGTCCTCTATTGGAAATCCATCAACTTTACAGCCTCTTAAACAAACCAACGTGCTTCAAGAGTAAGACAGGGGAGGGCTATTGACCTTATCCTTACAAGTAAGAAACACCCCTTTATGCAAAGCCACTCATTTGAAACCGGTTTCAGTGATCACCATCATCTCATTTACACGATCTTAAAAACTACCTATTTAAAATTGCCCCCCAAAACTATAACTTATCGTGAGTATAAAAATTTCAATGCTGAAGCCTTCAAAAGTGAACGTCACTTTTGGCTTTCCGATAGTTTTTCGACTAATTACACAGAAAAGCGTCATCTAACCTCAGAATTAAGGAAAGCAATAATGAAACGCTCCAGACTAAAAAACAAAGCAAATAAGTCTGGAAGTGCACAAGATATTTACAACTATAATATGCAAAGAAATTTAGTCGTTAAAATGAACAGACAAGCAAAGCGAAAATTTCTATAAATCTCTAGATACCAACAACGTCGATAATGATAAGAAATTTTGGAAAACTGTCAAACCATTATTTACGAATAGCAACCCAATGGGCAACAAAATCTTATTGATCGAAAATGAAGATATTATATCAGATGATCGGATGATAGCTGAATGCCTTAATTCATATTTCGTTAATATAACTGACTCTTTAGATCTGGACCCAAGCCTTAAAGAAACTCACACTGAAGATGAATTAGACAAGAAAATAGACAACGCCATATCAAGATATAAGGAACACGAAAGTATTAAAGCTATCAAAATAAGTGTCAGTAGCAATAAAAGATTTAGCTTTCATCACGTATACCCATGGAAAATCATGGATCAAATTGAAAAACTGAATACCAAAAAGTCAAACAGCGGTCATATTCCTACAAATATCTTAAAAATGTCTAAGAATACCATCTGCCCGTTCTTGACAGACTGCGTAAACACAGCTCTAAATGACTGCTCTTTTCCAGATATACTGAAGGAAGCAGACGTCACATCTATTTTAAGAAAGGAGATCGATGGGAAAAGACACAATATAGGTCAATCAGTGTGCTATCCTCGATATTTAAAATTTTTGAACGAGTTATATTTGATCAGCTAAATCCTTATTTTCACCTTTACTTTCGGGTTTCCGCAAAGGATTCAACACACAACATGCTCTCTTCAGAGTAATAGAAAATTTGAAACGATGTCTTGATATAGTAGGGACGATTTTAATGTACCTGTCAAAGGCCTATGACTAAATCCCACATAGCCTACTAATTGCAAAGCTTGAGGCATATGGACTTGACAGAAACGCCTTCAAATATATTTACAGCTACCTTTCAAACAGATTGCAAAAGGTTAAAGTTGGCAGTTCATGGAGCTCGTACAAAAATATCACTATCGGCGTTCCACAAGGGTCTATACTCGGATCATTACTATTTAACATCTACATAAATGATATCTTCTATCTTAAATTGGAGTCAGAGATTTGCATCTTTGCTGATTACACAACTCTTTATTCATGCAACAAAACGAATTGAAGAAGTTACAATTCGATTAGAAAATGATGACTTAACGACCATATTGGACTGCAAATCCTTCAAAATTTCAAATTATGTTCCTTGGGTTAAATTATACAAAACTGTGTCTTAAATAAACGAAAGTGTAATTTCAACGAATGACTGTATCAAGCTTTTAGGAGTTCATATCGACGCTGAACTACAGTTTGATACAAAATAAAAAGAAATATGCACAAAAGTAGACAAAAACGTTAGCCTGTAAAAGACTACGCCCTTATCTAGGAACACAGAAAGCTAAATTCATTCTTAATTCGGTTCTAACTTCTAATTTTACATATTTATATGGATCTTCTGCAGCAAAGTTGCAAATAATAATATAACCACGTGCACTGAGAGTGTTCTACGAGGATTACGAATCATCATATGATACACTACTGGAGACCCTGATGACCGAAATCTATAAAACAATGAATAATCTCAATCCAGAATATATGAGGGAATTCTTCATTTCAAAAGAAATAGCCTACAATCTCCGCACCAAAATACTCTGCAAACTCCCAAATGCTAAATCACAAAGATTTGGCAAAGATCATTATCCTTTCGAGGAAGCATCCTCTGGAACACTCTCAGTGATCAAGTTAAAACGACAAAATCTCTGAATGAATTCAAAATCTAATTCGTAAATGGGATGATCGAAATTGCAACTGCCACATTTGTGCAATTTTCTCGTTTTAAAGATCCTCCAAATTTATAGTGTAAATAGCAAATTATTAATCTTAGTATTGATAAGAAGATAAATTGCAGATTGTAATTAGGTAAATAGTTGGTGTAAATTAGTTTTTAAACTACTGTACCGTGTAACCAACGTTAAAGAAGGAGTGAGAGAAAATTTAAAACAAGAAAATATTATAATATTATTATTATTATTACTGAACCCAAAACTTCGCGGTGACAGGCGTTACAGCTATGTTGTGATGACCACCTCCCGGATTTGTGAAACTGCATACGTATCATTACTTCGCTTACTGTCTGATTACATAATGTACATTTATGTCTATGATTGCACCACAAGCAGCAGATATTTCGTCATGCCAGGAAATTTAACGAAGAAAGACTTTTGATTGGATGATTCGTTATGTTAGAGATTTATATAGTAACTTACGTATTTTAATTCTGACTGACTATAAATAATAATAATACTAATAATAATCATCATAATCATCATCGTCATCATCATCATCATCATCATCATCATCATTATCATCATCATCATCATCATCATCATCTTCATCATCATCGTCATCATCATCATCATCATTGTCATCTGGTCGTAATCCATTGTTTGTTAGAGTTTGAAAAGGGAGTGAAGTTTCTAAACTAGAGCACAAAACCTGGGCAGATTATCATCTATGAAAAATCGCTGAAAATCTTTTTTGGTAATAGAGAACATTTTAGATGGAACCAGGAATCACCTAAGTCACAAAAGTTTGATTGGTGATCATCCATAACAATTTCTAAGCATTTCGGACATTTTACTTCTAAGCAATTACTCATCTAGTTTAATCTACATCATCAAGAGAATTTATTCTAATTGCAAGACTATTCTCATTAGGACGAATGAAAATAGTTCCCTTGTTCGACCATACATAGTTAAAACCAAACTCCTTTTTTCACAATTTATATTCCTAATAAGCATCTTACGTTTAGCCGTAAAACTTTCGTTCATAAAAGTTTTACCTTCACCCTTTTTGCTTACTTTGAAACCAAAGTCCTTGATTGAAATGTCTGACAACTTTTTCTTTGCCTTCAGGAATTCGTCTCTTTTTCTTCTTGATGAATATTCAACAATTATTCCGGCCTTTTCATTTCCAGATATACGGTGGCATGCTTCTATTTCATTTTCACTCAATGATACAATTAGCTTATCAGCTAGATCCACAGTTAATTTCCACGGTTTCTCTTCGTCCAGTCTCGGAAATCCATTTATTTTAATCATAGCCTTCATTCCATATTGCTCCAAGTCATCAATTCTTGATTATGCACTTCCTGCATGTTTTGGCCCTCCTTTACTCTCTTTAAAATTTTGTCATATTTTTTTTTAATTTCTGCATTTTCCTTTGAGATATTATTCCAGACTAGCCCTTGCCCGTGTCTGACCAACGCCTCGTGACAACCTCCGCCTCATAACAACCTCCGCCTTATAGGGTCTGTGCATTCAAGTGATTCCACGGTACTTACCCATACTTCTGTTTGCAGACGTAACTTCTACTTAGATCCTTTATTCTGGTCCTAGGTCCTTTTTTTGACCCTAGTTCAGGGTCCTGTTCCCCATTCCCTCTAAATCTTATGTTCCGTGGTATTAGTTCATGATCTTTAAGCCATAATGGGTCCTGTTTCTACTCCCTGTCCAAGGCATGAGGTAGCCCTTGCCCATCTCTGTCCAGAACCTGGTGGCAACCCTTGCATCATAAGAACCTCTATCTTAAAGGTCTGTGCAGTCAAGTTGTTAGTCATTACATGGCCCTAATCTATACTGCTGCCTGCAGATCAATTGTCTACTTATTTCCTTTTTCTAGTCGTAGGTCCTGTTTCTTGGTCCTAGTCCAGGGTCCTGTTCCTTGGTATTAATTTGGGTTCCATGGTCCATAATAACTGGTCCTGTTTCTGCTCCCTGTCAAGTTAGTCCAAGGGGCTCAGTCTATGAAAATTTTCTTAATCTTAGTTACACTTATCAAGTTATACTTAATGTTAATCTTAATTTAATCTGAATCGTTTCCTGAATCCTTTTTCAAGTTCCTTTTCCTTAGTTTTGTTATTGTTTATGCTGCTCAGTCCTGTCCTGTTCCTAGGTGTTGTTCCCGAGGGTCTTCATTATTCATGTTCCGCCAGTTCCACAACATGCCCCTCAATGCGATTCCTTGGTCCAGGTTTTAACAATGTTCTTAATTCACGCTGCTCTATCTGTCACAGCGCTTACGAAAAGATGTAAAAAGATGTAAACAGAAGTAAACAGATGTAAACAAACTACAACTTTAAAGAATACATTTTAAAAGCCTGAAAATTTATCATTTTCAAGTAAGGTGACGGAAACCAATTTATCACTATTATACAGAGTTTTAGTAAAACTTGTACCTAGATCTCATGTCAAAGGAATCAATTTGTTTTTTATAAACTTAGTAAAATTCTTTGCTCGGTGAGTGGAAGTACAGTGAAATCATCGAGGAAAAAACATCGAAATAGAATCAGTATACTATTTGTGCGAGAGGCGGATGTCATGCAAAGGGCATGCAGAGAGTTGTACCCCGACTTCCGTAAACAAAACGAAATGCACTTTCAACAGCCAAACGAATGTGTCAGTGAAAAAATAATATAAGAAATTATTTTCCTAAAGCAAACAGTGACTGAAAGGTTATTCTACAACGGAGAAATTTAGGCTAAATCATTCCCGGGGAAAAAAATTCGCTTTTGAAGCAAATTTTAACTGAAGCCTTTTGAAATCACTATCATTTTGATTTATTGGAAAGGAGAACGTACCTGCACTGCATGCTAACAAAGATCGATGGTGCTTGAGTAAGCATTGCTGTAACCTTAGACTTCAATAGGGCAGTCACCAGTCAGTAATTTAATGTACTGTACAGTTGCTTACGAAAGTAAAACAATGCAACGAATAATACTTAAAAATACATCTACCAGGCTTCCGTCAAAACAAAGAAAGTATTTGCCAAGTAGGCGGAAGTCATGCCAAGGGTCACGGTCAACACAGCATGCTTACATTGTTGTACTCTTGCAAAATGTAATTCACCTGTCAACAGTCCGAAGAAGTTGCAAGAGGAAAACAGAAATTATTTTCGCATGACTAAACAGAAAACCAAAACTCGTCTTTTTGGATCCAGAACTGGTAAATTAATTTTAATTTTCAATCATTTCGTAAGAAGAACTTGTTAGGAAACAAAAACATCAAAAATCGAAATTAAATTTGATGCAAGTGTGCTTAAATGCGCGACTGAAATTTGTTCATGCCTGGCGATTGTTTCAAGTAGGACCAGTGACGCAGATCAAAGAAGAGGGGTTAGCCCCATTACCCCAGTGTCTGCAGCAGATACGAAAAAACGAAGTAGTTTTGGCTCGCCTACCCCACGGGCGGCAGAGTCTTGCAAAAACGGCACATCGATATCTGGCACGGCCTTTCCGAAACAACTCTGACAAAAAAGGTGTGATAATCCTCTTCATGTATTAGTTATAAGAGACTAGCCCTTGCCCGTGTAAGACCACCGCCTCATGAGGACCACCGCCTCCGATGAACTCCGCCAATAAGAGCTTCGACCTAAAAGACACTGTGCATTGAGGTGGCTATTTTCTGTTAATCTAAATCTTGATCTCAATCTTAATGTTAGTCTAGTCTTAATCTTAGTCTTCAAGTTAACTGGAATGTTAATCTTAACTTTTACCTGAATTGGAATGTTAACCTTAATGTTTCTCTAAATGTTAATCTTAATCTTAATCTAAATCTGTATCTGAATCTAAATGTGAATCTAAATCTGAATCATAATTCTAATATTAATCTTAATCTTAAGCTTACTCTTAATCTTAGTCTTAGTTAATCTTGAACTCCATCTTAATAATAGTGTTAGTCTTTGTTAGTCTTGGTCTAAGTATTAGTCTTTAATTTTTTAACTTAAACTTAAAGTAATCTTGAACTCCTTCTTAATATTAGTGTTAGTCTTTGTTAGTCTTGGTCTAAGTATTAGTCTTTAATTTTTGAACTTACACTTAAAGTTCATTTTCAAATGAGTCTTAATCTGAACCTTTATGGTAATCTTGCTGTAAATCTGAAATAATGTTGAAACTTAAAATTAATGTTTAGGTTGTTCTTTATTGCCACATGCAATAATGCCAATGTCAAACTTTATCATCATCTTAATTCATCTCCATACTCTTAGGTGCCAAATAAGCCTCCCCCTGTTTATTAATTTTGAGTTTTTTCCTCCACCCTCCAGACCTTATTAGGACCCCCATTTATTAATTTTTGAAGAAACAATTTCACTCGTGAAAGGATGAAACTACGTTTATTAATTTTCCCCCAACTCCGGACCTTATAAGGACCCCTCTGTTTATTAAAATTAAAAAAGAAATTCCCAGCCCCTCATCGATTAGGAGCCCCCGTTTATTTGGTACTTAATTTCTTCAACTGCAATAAAACTTTAAACGAAAATCGAAGATGAAATTAAAATTAAAATAATAACCAAATGGAAAGGAAAGTTAGTGTCGAGACATGAATTGAAAATAAATATATAATTGAAAAGATATGAGAAAAATAGATCTAAAGATTTGAGTCATTCCAAAAAGCATTCTAGTTTTGACATAGTGACTTTAAGACATTGAAAAGAATTGTAAACTATTTAAATCACGAAAACAAAAACACCAAAAATTTGCCCTTCAGGGGTTTTGAACTCCAACATTCTGGGTAGCAGGCGAGCATTTAACTACTCGGCTACACAGCCGTATTGCTAAGCAGAGGATAATCTCCTAGTGGTCCTAATATTCAAGGACGGGGAAAACAAAACACGTAAAAAAAATATGTCTAACGAACTTAAAAATTACAGGGAAAGCAAATTTCAGTTGCCAGACGTCTCCTCGGCCTTGGGAAAACATTTCCAACACGAAAATAACAGAAATAAAAAAATTCGAAAGGAAAAGATTTGCATACGAGGGGAGTCAAACTCCCAACTCTGCAACTTAGCTCATGTGACACGCCGCTTTACCGACCTTGCTACAGTGCCTTATTGCGTTTAAGTGATAATCCTCCTACAGAAAACAATCGGACAATGGTTAAAACAGGCACCAATGACGCACTTCAAAGAAGGGTTAGCCCCAATTACCCCAGAAGCGAAGGCAGTTCGCAAAAAACAAAAGGGTGATGACACGCCTACCCCATGGTTGGCAGAGCAGCGAAAAAGAGGGAAAGTCATTCCACTCACGACGTCAGCGGAGCGACTCTTACAAAATCGGTTGCCATGGAAATTACCATTTTAGTATAGAGAGACTAGCCCTTGCCCGTTTAAGACCACCGCCTCACGAGGACCACCACCTCTAAGTTACACCACCCACAACAGGTGTTGAGAAAAGTATTCCATTGGTGCTGTTTTCCTTTTTTCCTGGCTTAGTGTATTCATTGTTGCAGTCCCATTTCTGAGCTGAAGGTCCTATTCCTTAGTCCATGGTTATAGGCTGGTCCATTGTCGTGCTCATTCCATCTTTTTTATAGGGCCACTCATCCATTCATCTACAAAAGCAATCTAACATGTGTGTAGAATTTCAGATTAGAGCTTCCGGTCCCCCAAAGCCATTCTCAAAGAGAGATAAGAAGAGCGTTTGCATTGGAAAATCGCATGCAATGTTGCTGACAAAATTATTCCTCTCTATTTAATTAATCTGAATATTTTTTAGATTATTATTTCTGTTTGAGGTAATGTAGTCATATATAACAGAGATCCTGAAGAATGCGTCTCCTCATCTGCTTATGCTGGTAAAGAAACAGCCTTTCTGAGAAGCATATAGTAACAGGAAATCTGTTTGGGGATTTTTATTTCTGTGGCATAATTACCATTTAAAAAATTTAGGTTAATGTATAAAAGGGTATTTTCTTCATTGTTCATCATTTGTGGTATGTAGGATATGATTGGGACAAATGATTGGGTGTGTTAAGCAGAGTCATATATTGTATGGTTATAGCTTTGAGTGTGTTTAGCATCTGATTGGTTCAAATAACTCGAAATTGGTTTTAAGGGGAATAGACATACATAAAAGAAGGTCATATGCACGAAGACGGAGCAGCGTTTTCTGAATTCCTGCACGAAAGGCCATTTAAGTATTCTCTTCCCATTCAATTTTGATTGATTGGTGGCTTAAGGTACTTTTATACTTGACGATACCATTAAAATTTATGGTAAAGGCTTTAGGTTTAGAGAAAACAAATGCAATATACTTCACATCTTAATTTAATGTAAGATTGGAAAGGGGAATCCATAATAACTTTTTTTATATGGTTACTGAAAGACTCAATTAATAAAGTTGCCAGGAATAATGTTCCCTTGTTGTTGAAAAGGCATATTGTTGGACGCTGAGAATGGCTTCGTATTATCTGCTGAGAGACCAGTAAAATGTAGCGTTATTACTGATCATGCAGGGGTATCATGGGGTGCGCCCACTCATTGTCGCCGGATTTAAATCTGAAAGTCTGCACAATAGATATGAAATGCTGAAGAAATTTGAAGAGAGGAAAGCATAGAGGAAGGAAGTACTGTTGTATAACGTTAGGGCATTGTGGTGGTTAGTGGAATGTGAAGGGAGCATGAGTGTCACCTTTGGGTCAACAATGGTTCCAAGAGAGACTGCCCTGACTGGATTGACCATCACCGCAGTAACGTGTCACCTTTGGGTCAACAATGGCTCCAAGAGGGATTACCATCATTGGATTGACCATCACCGCAGTAACTGTCACCTTTGGGTCAACAATGGCTCCAAGAGGGATTGCCGTCATTGGATGGACCATTATTGCAGTAACGTGTCACCTTTGGGTCAGCAATGGCTCCAAGAGGGATTGCCGTCATTGGATTGACCATTATTGCAGTAACTGTCACCTTTGGGTCAGCAATGGCTCCAGGGGGAAGTGCCGTCATTGGATTGACCATCATTGCAGTGACCTGCTCTCTGTTGACATGGTGCTTGTGCACTGACAAAGTGTGTATGAACATTGTTGATGTAGTGGTAGCATGTGGGTAAAATGGAGACGTTATACAACAGTATTGAAACACTCATTATTCTTAATAAGACATTTTGGTGTTGAAAATATTTGATGGTATCTAATCAGTGACTAAATTTTCACAAACCTAAAGAGAGACGTCTTCAATTTTGTGGTGTTTCCCAGAATGTGTTTAAGCATTGGCATTAAGCATCATGTTCTCAGCAGTCAAATTTAGGACATTTTTCCAAATTGGTCCTCGAGTAAAGAAGTTTGTGGGGAGTATTTTAACAAAAATATATAACTGAAACCACACGAGTGAATCGAATGCCAAATTCAATCAGCTTAATGTATACAAAAGAAGGTTTTTATGTTGCAGAAAAGGCAAAGCCGAGTATTGTATACCCATTGTCTTATAAAAAGTGAGTGCAATGCAATTGAAAGTATGCGAGGAAAGATGTGTAGCAGCTGAAATAATTTAGTGGAGAACTTCAGGATAGACAATGTTTTTTGTACACTTACCATCTTGCGTGACGATTTTGATGCCAGCAAATGATGTTGCACGTGAGAAAGCTACATATAGCTGGCCATGACTGAATACGTCTTGAGGTAAATATATGCCAACATTTTCTAATGACTGACCTTGTGCCTTGTTTATGGTTAAGCAGTATGCTAGACGTATTGAAACTGTCGTCTAGAAAGCTGGATAGGCAAGCCAGAGTCCTGTGGGGCCAAAGTGATCTTTGGTATTAAAGCAATTTGGCCACTGAATGAGCTGGCGATGATTTCAGCTACAATAAGATGATCTCTGAGCTGCCGAATAATGAGATGGGTGCCATTGCAGAGTCCTTTCTTCGGGCTGAGGTTTCTGAGTAGAATGATAGCCGCTCCAACTTTAAGATCCTGTCTATGGAGTGGCATTCCACTTGGTGTTAGACTATTGAGAAACTCAACTGGGTATGCTGCTGCCTCTTGTGCATCTTCTGTGACAACCGTGTCCATGCTGAGATATGTTCTAGATTCTCCTTCTAGTTTGTTAAGGACCAGGTTGTTCATCACATGTGTTTCTGTGTTTTTTGGTGTGAGGCAGCAGCGTGGTGCCATGTATTGAGGATCAGCATTTGGTCCTTGAGGAAATGTGGAGGCTCTTTTGCTTTGACGGCTGATGTTGCATGTTGAGTTTGGCAACAGAGGAATTGGAATTTGAAATGACGAATGAGCTGTGGCACCATCAATTAGTAGAGTGCTTGCAATACCTGCAAAGAAAGAAAAGAGATTATAAGTACATGGGGAATCATGTAAACGAAATCAATGGAGATTTGGAATAAGTTGTCTAAGGAGAAATTGATATGATTGCTTACCTGAGTAGGCAATGCATCTGACTTTTTTGCCAATTCCATGAAGCATATGTGTTAGCGTATTATACAGGAAGGTTTTTCCTGTGCCTCCAGAACCATCAAGAAAGAAGCATCGTTGGTTGGAGTCTGTTGTGACTGCATTGAGAACTCTGTCAACAATTGCAAGTTGATCATCATTCAGTTGTTGATGCAAATGTTCTCCTTGATGACGTTCTTCCTCAATGTTGATTGTTGGCTGTTCGTTTTCTGCTGGATGGTAATCTGCTGGTAGCTGAGGCATTTCTGTGAAGTCGGCAAGAGACTTGGCGTGAACATGTAAATGCCTGTCAATATTGTAGAGGCATTGATTGACTTGCACATCTGACAAAGGAATGTCTTGTTGATGCATTCTTTGCCTTTCAGCATACAGGAAGTCTTCTGACATGCTTTCTTTGAAGTTTTCAAACAACTGATTTGGATCTGATGGAGTGTTGAAAACCAAGAGTGTTGCAAACAGCAGACACATTTGGCTTGGCATCTGAAGAAGACTGGCTTCCTGCAAGCAACTGTTTAACTCTCTGTCATCTTCTAAGAGACCCAAGGCTCTTGCAGCATCCCTAAATGTAGGGCAAATTTGGCCATTGATAGTGTGCAGGGCCTCAAATGAAGTTGCACCTGGAACATGGAGCAGAAGCAGCCTCAAAGCAAATCTCTGTGGATCAGATAGTTGCACTTGGTACATTCTACTAGTGACATTGTGCTGTCTCCGTCTTCCCATGTTTGGCTTGCTTGTTGAATACATAATGCTGTGGTATATCATGGTACAGATACTGTTGTGCTGTGTTGTCTGTACTGTTGAGCTGAAACCATGCTGTCAGAGTTGTATTAGCATTGACATTGAGAACACGGTCTTCATGCCCTTCACGGAAGCAGATCTGCTGTTGCATTGGCAAGTGAACTGCAAGACGTACAATGGTGTGGCTTAGCTCATGAAGTTTGTAATGGGAAATTTTGAAGACAGCCTGGTGCGGTCCAACGTATCTTGCATTGAGATATTCTTGAAATTCATCATGACCAGCAACACCTTCTCTTACTTCTAAATGTGCTGAGTCATAGCCTTTGTGGATGTACTTGAAGATGTACTTCACAGATTTGATACTGGTGCATGATTCAACATTGTTATGACAGTGATACTTCATGAGAAGAAGTGGACTGTATGGGACAACAAGTGAGTCATCCACTGTGTGTGCACCAACATTAGCTGTGAAGTTTTGCCTTCTTCTGTACAACGGAAAGCCATCCACTTCAAAGATAGTTTGTTGATTAACAGGCTTTGGGAAATTCTTTGTGCACTTGTTGTCGACCATGCAAACTGAATTTGGGTTGAGTTGGCCGCATGGTCCATGAATCATGTGACACTTGACTTTATCATGGAGGTCTGGCTCCTGCTGTTGGTCAGGAATCGCTGCTGAGATCATGTGGTCAATATCTGCAGCTGTTCTGGGTTTGTCTTCCTCAGCTAAAAAAAGAAGCATGTGTGCATGTGGTAAGCCTCTTTTCTGGAATTCTATTGTGTAGACATAAGCAATGACACGGCCAAAGATTTGCCTGAGAAGTACATCATCTTTAAGCGCGTGGAACTTGATGATGAAGACTCTGGTGACAACGTCTGGACGATCATTTGCATTCTGGTGTGGCAGAAGATGCTCAGTTATCTCTCTTCATTTTGGGTTTGTTGTCATGGTGAGGAAAATATCTGGTTTTCCATGAGTGCGGACAACAGTCATTGCATCTTGGAAGTTTTGATGAACATAGCGCTGACTGCCCTGAAAACTTGATGGGAGAATAATAACACGTCCACCTGTGCAGTTTTCAGCTTCTGCCCGAGCCTGAACATGGTCCATAAGACCCTGATATGTTTCTACACGAAGTTGGTCTTGGTGTGTTCGAATGTAGAAAAGGTCCTGGCCTTCAATTTTTGCGAATGCATCTACCAAGTATTGTTGAAACAGAAGCCCCCCAAAATGGATTGCAGAGAATGGTTCTCTGATGGAAACTCGATATGCATAGAATTGAGATAGTGTTATGCGTTCTCTTTGTCTTCTTGCAGTTTCATTTTGTAGTTGTTGTTGGCCTTGTTGATGTGGTGCTGTATTTAGATGAAGGTCTGGGCTCCATCCAAATTCACCATGAAAAAACAGCAAAGGATAAGTCATGGGGTCTGCATGCTCTGAAATTGCATTGATATGCTGGGTTTGCTGCTGACCAGTTGGATAGATGACAATGTCTCTTTGTGATGGAATAGGTGGTACCCCATCCTCTCCAACATAAACAGCTGCAACCTCTGTAGTTGTAGGATTGTCATATCTCCTATCTTGCCCTGGCCTGCTGGTGATCACCATTCGGACTGGGCGTATGTCTTGATTAGCTGCAACTGCACGGTCTTGCTCTTCTTGAAGAACATCCCCCATGTGCCTGTAGCTTTGTGCATACCGATTGAGGGTATTTAGTTCATCCAGGAGCATGCGAGAACTTGTGGAGTCAGTTGTTGATTTTGAGGATTCGAGGTTCTCTCAGCCATTGCCTGACTGGTATCCATTATGTACAGTTGTGCATACTGGGGGTTGTGCCCTTCTTGTGGCTCCACTGGGCTTGTTAGATGATATGCTTGACCATGAAGTGTAATTACCTTTGGTCCTCTGCCAGGATGTGGATCCAAGTGAGCATTGCATGAGGCCATTGCAAGAGCAGAGTTATAATTGCATACATGCTTTTTGAAATTTGGAGAATGGTTGGAATTGCCATTGAAAAGATCCATGATTGGCTGTGATGGAGGTGTGATTGCAGGCAAATTCACCTTACCCTCGTGACAGCATTTGGTGAATTTATTTTGAGTTGTTTTCTCTTTTGGGAAGTATTTAGCATTACATTTCTCGCACTGTTGGTCCATGAGACCAATATAGTGCTGTTCTTGATGAGGAAGTGCTGGAGGGTCAACAGGCTGCTGCTGAACTCTACCTTGTCCATTTGGTTGTGCTCCTTGTGCTGCCTGATCGTCATGCTGCTGCTGCATAGGAACAGGGACAGCTATCTGGGCAAGTTGATCAAGATATTGCTGCTCCTCTTGATGAGTTTGTTCTTCACACTCTTGAAGCCGGCGTTGTTGTCTGTAAGCTGCTTGGCGTTCTGTTCTGGAGCGTCTCTCTCTCCGGCCAGTTAGGGATCTTCTTCCATGAGCACGAGGCATTTTTGCTAGATGATTTGAAAGTAAGGTTGGAAGTGCTTTGGAAAGCATGAAAGATGCGCAAAAGGAATGAAACAATATTGTACTTTTAAAGTTCAATAAAAAGGGGAGGTTTGCTGTCTCAAGAACTTGAAATAAAAAATTAAGCCGTAAAATGTGTTTATAAAATTTAAATTGTTTGCAAATTGTGTAATACAGTGAAAAGATCGAGAGAAGAAAAATTTTTGAGATGTGAAAATTTCAAAGGCAATCAGATCAGATAAGCTGATTTTGTAACTAAATTAATATTGTTTGCAAATGTTCTTATACAGTTAAAACATAAAGGTGAAGGTAAACATAATAGTATTCATTTAAGGCTTTTTATGCAAATTAAATAATTGCAAGAGAAACATTGAATGCAGATCAATCAGCCACAGATAATCAATAGAAATTTTTGAGTAATAACAATTGGAGATTTGCAAAAGTGTATACAACTGTATGTAGCATTATTGAAAATATAGCAACAGCAATCTAAGATAAGCAATGTACAAATATGTCCCAAATCATAAAAGCTCCTCCCTGACTGAGCACCCCAGAAATTAGTAAAAATTTGATGAGCACCCTGTGGCACTCTCTAAAGGAAAATAAAAGAACAGTATTGAAATTTTCATAGATATTTCATATTATCAGTACGAAAACACTCCTGTGACTTTTCAAGCAGCAAATTTTGGAATGTGCCCCAAAATCCTAGAAAATTTTGATGAACACCCTGTGGCACTCTCTAGAGGGAAATGAAAGAACAGTATTGAAATTGTCATAGATATTTCATGTTTTCAGTACCAAAACACTCCTGTGACTTTTCAAGCAGAAAATTTTGGAATGTGCCCCAAAATCCTAGAAAAATTTGATGAACACCCTGTGGCACTCCCTAGAGGGAAATGAAAGAACAGTAAAGTAACTATGTTGATGAATTTTAATTTGACTTACTGTTGGGAATGTGAATGTGAAGAATGTAAAGAGGGGGAGAACTGGAACACCTTTTTGTGTATAATTCCTGCAAAGAACAGAGGAGATATGATCTGCAAATAAATAATAAGTCAGTAGAAAATAAAAGAAGAAAGAGCTTGCTGAATGTTTTTGATAAAGGTCGTACAGTTTTTAAATCGAAAGATGACTTAAAGGGGCTCAAATTGCTTACCCTGGAATTCAGCAGAAATGTGACTTACCAACTGAGTATGGATGGAACGCAGAGAAGATTCACTTGAGGCTGAGGATAAACCTTGAATTAAAAAAAGGAAAATGAAAACTTGCATCTAAATATCGGAATTGTGATGAACAGGCTTGTTATATGAATACCTGCTTATAAAATGCACAGAAAGCATTTAACAAAAGAGTTAATATAAGGATAGAGTAAGTATGAAACGAAGATAAAGTTGTAAAATATATATGAAATAAATCGGCCTGGACGACAACGTGTAGGCCTACAATCCTGTTATCAAATTCTTTAACAGCAGGAAAAATAATTTGGATTCTGCAAAAGATAGATAAAACAGAATTAAGATCAAAGTCAATTGGCCTGATATACAGAAATACGCATGAATCATTTATTATTGATGAAGAGAGTGGAGAGAATTATACCTTTCAAATATTGATATCGTCCATTTCCTTCTGGAAATCTTTTTCGACCACACCACACGACATTGGTCATGGTCATGAAGAAAAACGAACCGCTGGTCAGAGCAAAAATCGCACGACAGGTCATAGGTCACTATAGTTTTCTTGGTGCAAATCATGTGTACACCACGTGATCAGGAGGTCAGCATCATTCAAAACATCCGTTTGCACAGGCACAGGCACGAAAAATTGAAATTAAGAATACTGTAACTTATATGGTCGAGAAATTAATTTCATAGTGGAAGTCTTCAAAAGGACTTTTTGGCTGTAAAATTAATTTTAATGTCCTGGAAGTCTGTAGAAGGTTTTCTGGTTTTTTCGAAGTGACTTTAAGACATTGAAAAGAATTGTAAAGTTTTTGAATCACAAAAACGAAAACACCAAAAATTTGTCCTTGAGGGGATTTGAACTCCAGCCATTCTGGGTAGCAGGCAAGCATTTAACCACTCGGCTACACAACCATACTGCTTAGCTGAGGATAATCTCCTAGTGGTCCTTCAATTCACGGAAGGGAACAACAAAACACGTATAAAAATATGTCTAACAAACTTAAAAATTACAGGGAAAGCAAATTAAAGTTACCAGACGTCTCCTTGGCCTTTTGAAAACATTTCCAACACGAAACTCAAAGAAATAAAAAAATTCAAAAGGAAAAGATGTTCTCCCGAGGGGAATCGAACTCCCGACTCTGCATCGTAGCTCACGAGACACACCGCCTTACCGACCGTGCTATTGTGCCTTGTTGCGGATTAGTGATAATCCTCCTACAGAAAACAATTGGGCGATGGTTAAAACAGGCACCAATGACGCACTTCAAAGATGGGTTAGCCCCAGTTACCCCAGAGACTACAGGAGGCATGGAAAAACGAAGGGGCAATGGCTCGCCTACCCCACGGGCGGCAGGTAGTGGGAAAAGTCCCATCAGGGCAGCCTTGACGGCCCGGGAGGATGAGCTGCCACAAAATCGGTTGCTAGGCACTTACCATTTTAGTATATAGAGACTAGCTCTTGCCCGTCTAAGACCACCGCCTCATGAGGACCACCGCCTCATAACAACCTCCGCCTTATAAGGTTAGTGCATTAAAATTATTGAGAAGTCATTCCATTGTCCAGATGTAACCTCTACTTAGTTCCTTAATTTATTCGTAGGTCATTTTTCTTGTTTTAGTCCAGGTTCCTGTTCCCTTTTGCCACTAAAGGTTCTGTTCCTTGGCCTAAATCGCAGGTCCTATAATGAGTCCTGATCCCATTCACAGGGCCCCTTTTAAGTGAAAGGTCCTGTTCCCCAGCCCCACTTAAGGTTCTCTTGTTTGGCCCTAGTCCAAGATCCTGCTTCCTGGTCCCACTTAAATTCCTGTTCCTCGTCCTTAGTCCAAGGTCCTGTTCCCTTTTGCCACTTAAGGTTCTGTTCCTTGGCCTAAGGTCAGGGTCATTAATTCTTGATAATGGGTCCTGATCGTGTTCCCAGGGTCCCTCTCCAGTCAAATTTCCTATTCCCCAGCCCCACTAAAGGTTCTCTTGTTTGGCCTTAGTCCAGGGTCCTGCTTCCTGGTCCCACTGAAAGTCCTGTTCCTTGTCCTTAGTCCAGTCCTGTTCTCTTTTGCCACTTAAGGTTCTGTTCCTTGGCCTAAGTTGAGGGTCCTTAAGTCTTGATAATGGGTCCAGATCGCATTCTTAGGGTCCCTCTCCAGTCAAAGGTCCTGTTCCCCAGTCCCACTTAATGTTCTGTTATTTAGTCCAAGTCCAGGGTGCTGCTTACTGTTCCCACTTAAAGTCCTGTTGCTTCATCTTAGTCCAGGGTACTTAGTCCACTATAATGTTCCTTTGTCCTGAAATTATTCATTGTGGTTGGTCCATTCCTTCAGTTTCATTCCTGTGTCCTTCCTGTTATTTCCTAGTCCCAGTGAAGGTCCTGGTCGATGGTGTTAATCCAAGGTTCTTTGCCGATTCTCAAGTTCCGTTCCTCTGTGTTGTTGTTCGAGCAGTTCGTTGGTCCAGGTTTTATAGCATCATTCTTCCTCTCTGGGTTTGAATGGGCTTTGTGGCTATCTCTAAAAAGGGGAACGGGGAATGAAGGAACGGGGAACAGGGGAACGGGGGAACTGGGGAATCTCTAAAAAGGGGAACAAGAAAATGGCACATCCTACCAACAAATCGTTTACGCCAATCAAAAGAGCTTTATTGAAAATACGAAAAATATGTAACTTTGAAACTTTTTCTCTGCTTTGCTTAGAAATGACACGGCTTCAAAAACAATTTTCTCAAAATCTCTAAAAGGGGGAACATAAAGGCCGCATATGCTACGAAAAATCTTAACCCACCAGAGGTTAGGGCTTCTGTTCATTAGCTAATATCTGTTGTAAAAGTGTAGGTAAAATCTAAGAATAGCGATAAAACACGAAATATAAAAATCTCTAAAAGGGGGAATCACTTTTCCAAAATCTCGAAAAAGGGGAACCACTTTTTCAAAATCTCTAAAAGGGGGAACGTAAAAGCTACGCAACGTAGAGCACTGAAAAATGTATCATTCGAGAGCTTTTTGGCAGCACGTTTCAAATATTTCAAAAAGTGTTGAATTTACAGTAAACTGAGTGGAATAAATCGCTTATAAAACCGATGAAATAAATATTCCGTGTTATCAATGAGACATAATGAAAAATACTTCTGACATTCACAGCTAATGGAAACCAATTACCGTATTAAGACCTGTCTTCGCTACAGACAAGCATCAAATGACAGTAATTTTGTATTATGTCTGGGCATGGATGAACTCTTTCAGCACTGTAGAATTTAGGGGAACGTTTCAGTTGCTCCTCAGGAGCACTTTTACTCGTGCGTGAAGAACAGGCAGGGACGCCTGCACGTATGGAGGGCAAGGGGGGCAAAGGTTTGAAGTGAAATTTCAAGTGTCCACGCCTTTCAGAAGCCTGGAAAACGTGGGAACGCCCTTTAAATGTTTTCATTGACAATAAAACTGTTTATTGTTAACTCTATTTTCCAGGAGCAATCCTTATTTTTTTGAAAAATTGGTACATTCAAAGTCATAAAGTTTTGTAATAAAATTTTGCTATTGGTTTTCGAAAAATGATTTTCTCTGTTCATTAATTTTGAAAAATTACGAACAATTTCACATCGATTTTCCCTTGACCCAGAAACCAATAATGAAATCACTATATTATGGTCCATTCTTGCCTTTCTTCTATTCTACCATTCTACAATATTTATCAGACAACTTTAAAGCTATTTTAAAAATAATTGTTGTCGCTGAGGGCACATCTTGCCCCTCTTTGCCCCCTTGGATAAAAGCAGGAGGGGCGGTTGCCCCCTTGCCCCCACCCCCACTGGAGGCGTCCTTGAGAACAGGCACTCTACTCTATGTGAAAATATCTTCTGCGTCACAAAAGTGACAAATAACTAATAAGAGTTTTAAGATTAAAACAATCAAATTAAAAAACAACAAACCAAAGAACGGACAGATTACCCGTTACCCCCGGGAGGAGGTACTCCTCAAAGTAGGATGATGACAGGTATGTGCCCCTCGTATGGGTGAGTTTTTCCTGCAAAACATTCCTTACATCTGAGTCCGATTTATGCCTAAAATACCTTAAAAGTGGGTAAGAATCAAATTTCCTTACATTTTGGTACACAAATCTACACTACAATCATAAAACTGGGTGACTGAATGTGTAAAACGATACCTTAAAGGTGGGTTGGTTTGTAAAATCTCGGGGGCACATCCTGTACATTTCAGGGTCAAGTACCCTCCCTCCCGGGGTGTTACGTTACAGCAAAGGGATATTTCAACATAATACTAACGACGAAAACACAAGATAAAACTTGGGACAATATTTCAAAATATATAAGAGATATTTTCACATAGATTAGAGTGTCTGTTCTTCACGCAGGAGTAAAAGTGATCCCGAGGAGCAACTGAAACGTTCAATTATCGAAAACATCCCTAAATTCCACAGTGCTGAAAGAGTTCATCCATGCCCAGACATAATACAAAATTACTGTCATTTGATGCTTGTCTGTAGCGAAGGCAGGTCTTAATACGGTAATTGGTTTCCATTAGCTGTGAATGTCAGAAGTATTTTTCATTATGTCTCATTGATAACACGGAATGTTTATTTCATCGGTTTTATAAGCGATTTATCCCACTTAGTTTACTGTAAATTCAACACTTTTTGAAATATTTGAAACGTGCTGCCAAAAAGCTCTCGAATGATACATTTTTCAGTGCTCTACGTTGCGTAGCTTTTACGTTCCCCCTTTTAGAGATTTTGAAAAAGTGGTTCCCCTTTTTCGAGATTTTGGAAAAGTGATTCCCCCTTTTAGAGATTTTTATATTTCGTGTTTTATCGCTATTCTTAGATTTTACCTACACTTTTACAACAGATATTAGCTAATGAACAGAAGCCCTAACCTCTGGTGGGTTAAGATTTTTCGTAGCATATGCGGCCTTTATGTTCCCCCTTTTAGAGATTTTGAGAAAATTGTTTTTGAAGCCGTGTCATTTCTAAGCAAAGCAGAGAAAAAGTTTCAAAGTTACATATTTTTCGTGTTTTCAATAAAGCTCTTTTGATTGGCGTAAACAATTTGTTGGTAGGATGTGCCATTTTCTTGTTCCCCTTTTTAGAGATTCCCCAGTTCCCCCGTTCCCCTGTTCCCCGTTCCCCCATTCCCCGTTCCCCTTTTTAGAGATAGCCTCCAAATGAATGAAGATTTAGACTTAGGGTAAGTCTAGCATTGAGCTTGAAAACGGTACAATTTAAATACCAAAAAAACATACCATTTTCATGTTTGTTCATTGAAATCTAGAAACGAAATTACGACTCCAGCTCCGTGTAAAGCAAACTTCCAAAGCACCCTTGTAATTGCACTAAATATTTCAGGAAACCCAAAGAGACTTTCATCGAAATAAAACTATATTTTCCTCTTAGGCGGAAGTCATGCCAAGTGTCACGGTCACGCGCAGTAGGCTTGCTTTGTTTCACAAAGTTTAGTCGAGCTGTCAACAAACCAAAGAATTAAGCAGTGAAAAGAAACACAAAGAAATTAGCTTCGCCCAGCAGCACAGAAAACCAAAACACGGTATTTTCAGCTCGAAAACAGTTAAATTAATTCCAATTTTTAATCATTTCGTAAGAAAACGGTGTTCCTAAACGAAAACACGAATAATCGAAACGAATTCCGACGCAAGTTTAGTTGAAAACTGCAAGTAAAATTTCGGCCTGCCGGGCCATTGTTGTTCAATTTCGACTGGCGCCAGTGACGCACATGAAAGAAGGGTTAGCCCCAATTACCCCCAAAACGACGGCAGATTTGGAAAAAACGAAGGGCGATGGCTCGCCTACCCCACGGGCCGCAGAGCAGAGAGCAAGCGGGAGAGGCGAATGACGTGCGACGTCGGAGGAGTGACTGTGACAAAATCGGTTGCCATGACCACTCCTGTTTAAGGATAGTAGACTAGCCCTTGCCCGTGTAAGACCACCGCTTCATGAGGACCACCGCCTCCGATGAGCTCCGCCAATAAGAGCTTCCACCTAAAAGACACTGTTCACTGAGGTGGCTATATTTTCTGTTAAGCTAAATCTTGATCTCAATTGTAATGTTAGTCTAGTCTTAATCTTAGTCTTCAAGTTAAATGGAATCTAAATCTTAACTTCTACCTGAATTGGAATGTTAACCTTAATGTTAATCTTAATCTGAATCTGTATCTCAATCTAAATTTGAATCTAAATCTGAATCTTAATTCTAATCTTAATCTTAAGCTTAATCTTAATCTTAGTCTTAGTTAATCTTGAACTCCATCTTAATATTAGTGTTAATCTTTGTTAGTCTTGGTCTAAGTATCAACCTTAATGTTAACCTTAATGTTTCTCTAAATGTCAATCTTAATCTTAATCTAAATCTGTATCTGAATCTAAATGTGAATCTAAATCTGAATCATAATTCTAATATTAATCTTAATCTTAAGCTTACTCTTAATCTTAGTCTTAGTTAATCTTGAACTCCATCTTAATAATAGTGTTAGTCTTTGTTAGTGGTCTAAGTATTAGTCTTTAATTTTTGAACTTAAACTTAAAGTAATCTTGAACTCCTTCTTAATATTAGTGTTAGTCTTTGTTAGTCTTGGTCTAAGTATTAGTCTTTAATTTTTGAACTTACACTTAAAGTTCATTTTCAAATGAGTCTTAATCTGAACCTTTATGGTAATCTTGCTGTTAATCTGAAATAACATTGAAACTTACAATTAATGTTTAGGTTGTTCTTTATCGCCACATGCAATAATGCCAATGTCAAACTTTATCATCATCTTAATTCATCTTCATACTCTTAGATGCCAAAAAAACGTCCCCTCGTTTACTAATTTTGAGTTTTTCTCCCACCCGCAGGGCCTTATTAGGACCCCCCATTTATTAATTTTTGAAGAAACAATTTCACTTGTGATAGGATGAAATTATGTTTATTAATTTTCCCCCACCCCTGGACCTTATAAGGGCCCCCCTGTTTGTGAAATTTATGTTAATCTTGATGTTAATCTGAAATAACATTGAAACTTACAATTAATGTTTAGGTTGTTGTTTATCAACACATGCAATAATGCCAATGTCAAACTTTATCATCATCTTAATTCATCTTCATACTCTTAGATGCCAAAAAAACGTCCCCTCGTTTACTAATTTTGAGTTTTTCTCCACCCGCAGGGCCTTATTAGGACCCCCATTTATTAATTTTGAAGAAACAATTTCACTTGTGATAGGATGAAATTATGTTTATTAATTTTCCCCCACCCCTGGACCTTATAAGGGCCCCCCTGTTTGTGAAATTTATGTTAATCTTGATGTTAATCTGAAATAACATTGAAACTTACAATTAATGTTTAGGTTGTTGTTTATCAACACATGCAATAATGCCAATGTCAAACTTTATCATCATCTTAATTCATCTTCATACTCTTAGATGCCAAATAAACGTCCCCTCGTTTACTAATTTTGAGTTTTTCTCCCACCCGCAGGGCCTTATTAGGACCCCCCATTTATTAATTTTTGAAGAAACAATTTCACTTGTGATAGGATGAAACTATGTTTATTAATTTTCCCCCACCCCTGGACCTTATAAGGGCCCCCCTGTTTGTGAAATTTTCGAAAAAAATTCCCCCCCTTCCCTTTAATTTAGACCTCCCGTTTACTTGGTTCCTAAGAGAATTGGCCTTAATGTAAATATTAATAGAAGTGAAATTAATCTTTAATTTAAAATAAATTTTAATGCAATTCTAAATTCTTCAGCTACAATAAAACTTTAAACTAAATGAAAGATGAAATTAAAATTGAAATGAAAACCAAATGAACATGAAAGTTAGTGTCCGTGTTGAGAGATAAATTGAAAATAAATTTTTTAATTGAAAAGATATGAGTAAAAATAGATCTAAAGATTTGAGTCATTCCAAAAAGCCTTCTAGTTTTGTCAAAGTGACTTTTAGATATTAGAAAAAATTGTGAAATATTTAAATCACAAAAACAAAAACACCAAAAACTTGCCCTTAATGGGACTTGAACTCCGGTTTTTCCGGGTAGCAAGCGAGCATGTAACCACTCGGCTACACAGCCGTTTGCTAAATGGGCGACAATCTCCTAGTGGTCCTAATATTCATGGAAGGGAAAGAGAAAACACCTTAAAAAATTATGTCTTAGGAACCAAAAGCAAATTTTAGTTACCAGATGACTCCTCGGCCTTGGGAAAACATTTCCAACACAAAAATAACAGAAATAAAAAAATTCGAAAGGAAAAGATTTGCCCCTGAGGGGAGTCGAACTCCCAACTCTGCATCTCAGCTCACGAGACACGCGGCTTTACCGCCCGTGCTACAGTGCCTCGTTGCGTTTCAGTGATAATCCTCCTGCAGAAAACAATCGGACAATGGTTAAAACAGGCACCAATGACGCACTTCAAAGAGGGGTTAGCCCCAGTTACCCCAGAAGCGAGAGAAGTTTGCAAAAAACGAAAGGGTGATGACACGCCTACCCCACGGTCGGCCGGGCGGCGAAAAAGTAGGAAAAGCGTACCACTTCCGAGGTCGGCGGAGCGACTCTTACAAAATCGGTTGCCATGGCACTTACCATTTTAGTATATAAGATATTGAATCAATCTTGTTGTTGACGATGGCTTGACCTTTCTCAACTTGATCCATTTTTTCATGAATTTTTTGTCCAAACGAGTTGTGAACAGTTCCAATCTATCTGAAATTTGTTTCTCTACAACATCACTGTCTTATTTCATCTGTGAGGCAATTGCTGTTGATACCGATTCTTTTATAATTCTTTCCAGGTCTTTGCTAAGCTCCATTATACAAAATTATATATTCAAAGCACTTGATATTATGTTGTATGTGGGCAACAAGAAACAAGATAGAATAAATCTAACATATTAAAATATACTACAAGCTTTTGTCCCCTAAGGGCGATCGAAACTTTATTTGATCTTTACCGCTCCGCAATAAATGTCCGTTCTCTGGCACGAACAAATGGAAAAGCATCTGTTCTCAGGTCACAATGTAGATTGGGCGTAACACGAGGACAAGCCTGAGAATTCCTGACAAATAAAACTTGCATGTAACCAGATGCCAGCTTATTAAGGGACATAAAAACTAGTTTCGCGAGTTTTTCTTTACAAGATTAGAAATAGAGAGACGTTCCAGGCCCAACACAAGAGTTGGCACGGGGGCTTGGTACTATCTAACATTAGAAGTTATCCTGGTAATTTATGTCTGGTAACTTGAGTAGTCGATCAAGGGTAGTCTTATAAGCACTTCTCCACACAGAGCAATACTATCAGAAAGGAGGTTTGACAAGGCTCTCCGCTAAAATTTTTGGATTGTTTTAAGTAATAGATAGATACTTTTAAGCATATTCTGTCCTGTAGCACTTGACATCTTTTTGGAAGGGCATCTTCATAGTTTTTCCAACAATGTTTTTCCTGAATTTGGACACCAAGATATTTTGTTTAATAAATTTGATCAATTGATTCATTCAAGATTTTGTAGCAACGCACCATAGCAACACCCTTTTGTTTTCAATTTCCTTACTTTTTCTTCCTCGTTAACACTTCACTCTTTATGCGCTTTTCTTTCTCTTAACAACTGTTTTGTTTATCGATTTTGTAAATAGAATTTTTAGTTAGTTAGATTTTGATTTACATTGGTACGCACATAAAAACACAAGCTTCTGAGTTATTTCTGAATCGAAACCTATACAACACAAGTTTGGTGAGATCGTTTTAATTTTTATATATACTAGCTTTAGTAAATGCATCTCATTAATAATATTTACTAAATTGGTGAACACGTTTTTCTATGTTTCCGTCGTATTGGTTGGTTATTTCGCTCGCTTGTTTACTTCATCATTCTGTACATATTATCAATCACATCAACATGAGTCTTTCGCATTCAAACATCGTTTCTTCTACACAATCATCGTCATTAGAAGAACAAGAAAAAACAGATTCTTCAAGCTCAAATAAACAACCTCGCTAGTATCATCAAAAGTTTATCAAATGAACTCAATTACGATTCTCATTCTCAACAATCGAATTCTCAATCTAATTCGCATAATCGTTCATCGCCTAACTCAAACTGTTGGTATCACGAACAATTCGGATCTAAAGCTCAGAAATGCACTTTGCCATGTTCATTTTCAACCAGAATCAAGCCTAACTCATCAACTCAGGAAAACACACCCGGTACGCTAGCAACACAAAGTCTTCCTGTTTCAAACACGCCTCACAACAGTCGCCTTTTCTTTGTCACCGATCGTACGACAGGTACTCGTTTCTTGGTTGACACTGGTGCTGATGTCAGCGTACTGCCTCCTCCTCGTTCTGCAAAACAGAACATTTCAAATCTTATTTTGCAAGCTGTCAATCGCTCGTCTATCGCTACTTACGGAGAAAGATCTATGACTTTAGATCTCGGACTTCGCCGTACGTTCAGATGGATTTTCATCCTTGCAGATATTCCCACTCCTATCATTGGTGCCGATTTTCTCGCACATTTTAATCTTACTGTGGATGTTGGTCAACACAAACTCATCGACATTACTACTAGTTTATGTATTCATGGAATTCAATCGTCAGATCAATCACCTCAAATTATGTTCAGTATTCCTAACTCTGATTCCAAATATCAATCGCTTATTAAACAGTTTCCAGACCTCACTCGTTGTAGTTATAAAGAATCTGCCATCAAACATTCAGTCACACACCATATTCGCACTCGTGGTCCTCCTGTTCTCTCACGCTCTCAACGTCTTGCTCCTGATCGTTTAGCTGTCGCGAAAGCTGAATTCGATCATATGTTACAGCTTGGCATCATTCGCCAATCCGAAAGCAGTTGGTCCTCTCCTTTACATATGGTCCCTAAAAAATCTGACTGGCGTCCTTGTGGCGATTATCGCGCTTTAAACAAAATAACCATACCTGACCGATATCCAATTCCACACATCCAAGATTTCAGCTCATCACTTCATGGCAAAACTGTTTTCTCAAAAATCGATTTGGTTCGTGCCTATCACCAAATTCCAGTTGAGCCTAGTGACATACCCAAAACAGCCATAATCACACCTTTTGGTTTGTTTGAATTCATTCGAATGCCTTTTGGTCTCCGAAACGCTGCACAAACATTCCAACGATTCATACATGAAGTTTTACGTGGTTTGGATTTTGTTTACGCCTATATTGATGATCTTCTCATTGCTAGTTCCTCTGAAGCTGAACATCTTGAGCATTTAGAATTACTTTTCAAACGCTTATCAGAATATGGAGTTGTTATCAATCCTTCCAAATCTATTTTTGGTGTTTCAACACTGGAACTCCTTGGTCATAGCATCTCTGCCGATGGAATTGCTCCACTTCCACAGAAATTTGAAGCTATCACCGATTTTCCAATCCCAATCTCATTACGCAAAATTCGTGAATTCCTTGGTCTTATCAATTTTTACCGACGCTTCATTCTTGATTGTGCTACAATTATTCAGCCTCTCATCGACCTCCTTTCAACAAAGCACAAGAAAGACTCATTTCAGCTACCAGAAGATGCTTTATCAGCATTCAACACCATCAAATCATCTTTCGTAAAAGCAACCTTGCTTGTTCACCCATCACCCAACGCTCCTTACTGCCTCATGGTCGACGCATCCAGCGTTGCTGTCGGTGGTGTTCTACAGCAGAAAATCAATGATCTCTGGCAACCAATTGCATTCTTTTCCAAACGCTTACAGCCTGCTGAGACTAGATACAGTACATTTGGTCGTGAACTGCTTGCTGTATACCTCACGATTCGTCATTTCGTCACTGTTTGGAAGGACGTGAATTTTTTATTATCACGGATCGCTTTGATACATGCCTTCTCTGCTGCTCCTGATCGACATTCACCGCGTGAAGTTCGTCATCTTGATTATATATCGCAATTCACAACAGATATTCGTCACATTCAAGGCACCGAGAACTCTGTTGCTGATGCTTTATCTCGTGCAGAAATCAATCATCTACAGCCACTGCCTTCTTCATCTACATCGCTTGATTTCTCTCTTGTGGCTGCAGCTCAACAAGACGACCCAGAACTTCAACAACTACAAGAATCATCATCATCACTTACATTCAAAGAAATACCTCTCCCACTATCTTCTGGTACCATCCTTTGTGATATTTCAACTGAAAATGCTCGTCCATACGTTCCCGTTTCATTTCGTCGAAAAATTTTTGATCATCTTCAATCACCATCACATCCAGGAATACGTGCAACTCAAAAGCTAATAACACAAAGATTCATCTGGCCTAACATGAATAAACACATTCCCAACTGGTCCCAATCTTTTCTCCAATGTCTAAAATCAAAGATTCAACAACACACAGTCGCACCAATGGGCACATTTAACACACCTGATGCTCGTTTCGATCATATTCATCTCGACATTGTTGGCCCTTTACCACCCTCTAATGGCTATCGTTATCTTCTCACTTGCATAGATCGATTTACTCGCTGGCCTGAAGCTATACCTTTGCATGATATTACCGCAGAAACTGTCGCTCAAGCTTTTGTTTCTCGCTGGATTGCTGTTTTTGGCGTTCCCTCAACCGTTACTACTGATCGTGGTGCTCAATTCGAGTCCTCATTATTTCAAAATCTCACCGCATTGCTAGTTACCAACAGCCTTCGTACAACATCATACCATCCTTGTGCAAACAGTATGGTTGAACGTTTTCACCGCACTCTAAAAGCATCACTAAAAGCCCAGCCTGATCCTACAAAATGGACTGAAGCACTTCCACTCATCCTACTCAACCTCAGCACTACAATCAAAACAGATCTTCAATTTTCACCAGCACAACTTGTTCTTGGCACAACACTTCGTCTCCCAGCAGAATTCATTGCACCAACATCAAAATTATCAGATCTCGACCCATCAATTTATGCTGATCGTCTTCGTTCTACAATGCAACAAATTCAACCCACCTCTCCACGATCAAAGCATCCTAAACATCACGTACCTAAAGATCTTCACACATGCACTCACGTTTTTGTTCGAATCGATTCTGTTCGCAAACCACTTCAAGCACCTTATAATGGCCCATTCAAGATTCTTAAACGCACACCAAAATTTTTCACACTTGACATGAACGGAAAATCTCAGAATATCACAATTGACCGTCTGAAAGTTGCATACCTTGACTCTGACTCGCTACCAACAACACATACTACTGCTGCATCTTCAACTGTCAAAGTTTCACCTGCAACATCACAATCTGCATCTCCGGTTCGCACTACTCGTTCTGGCAGGACAGTTCATTTTCGTGTTCGTTTTGGGAAATGAAGGACTATTTCACCGTTTGAACATCGCATATTTGAACGTTAATTTTTTTTTGCATATTTTCATATCTAATTCATTTTTATTTTTCTTCGAATGCACATTTGCACTTGCATTCTAGCGGGGGGGGGGGGAGTAATGTAGCAACGCACCATAGCAACACCCTTTTGTTTTCAACTTCCTTACTTTTTCCTCCTCGTTAACACTTCACTCTTTATGCGCTTTTCTTTCTCTTAACAACCGTTTTGTTTATCGATTTTGTAAATAGAATTTTTAGTTAGTTAGATTTTGATTTACATTGGTACGCACATAAAAACACAAGCTTCTGAGTTATTTCTGAATCGAAACCTATACAACGCAAGTTTGGTGAAATTGTTTTAATTTTTATATATACTAGCTTTAGTAAATGCATCTCATTAATAATATTTACTAAAATTTCACTGTCTTCTGTTCTTCAGGTAGGATAGGAAACAAACAAGTTCAAGTACCCGGGATCGTATTTGTGGATATTTTTAAGTACCAGTAGTTTTCATGATCAACGATGTTAAAGGCTTCTTCAATTCGAAAATTTTTTGCCTGTGTATTCTTTATTCCCAGTATTAACGTACCATTTATCGGTATGTTTAATAGGCATCTTACCACGGAAATGGGACATCCAAATCCAGATTGGTGTTTTATTGATCAAATCATTATCACTGAGGTATCTAGTTTTTGAGTTGTACCAAACTTAAAAATTGCGATGAAGAGAAAGAGTTCGCTTTCTCATTTGGACTCTTCAATAAATTTTCATTTTTCTTCCTGCCTAAAGCTGATTGTTGTTTAAAACACAATGCCAATTCAGCTTTTCTTTCTGATTGGCGCATTTCGAGCCGCTTCTGGGTATAACTTCCGCCTTAGTCTATTGTTTTTGTCTGCTTCTGACGTTCATACTTTGAGGAGTGTCAGACGAAAAAAGCTTTTAAGTACGCCCAAAATGTTTCCGCTGTTCATCGCAATTCTGAAGTTTGGTACAACTCAGAAAAGTTATATCATTCAATAAAGCAACATTGTTTGAAGAGGGGGACGGGGAGATGCTGCATTGAGTAGGGAATCCTTTTGGCATTCCAAGTATTCTGGCAGGCCTTGTCTGAAGTCTGAAATTTTCAGCAAATAAAATGTTATTTAGTTACTAATAATAAAAACAAGAATGATCTCACCGCGTATATCGCTGTTTGAGGAAAACTTGGAAGAAAAAGACGGACTTTGGCTTTTCTGTATCTTTCAATATTAACTAAGTACCAACTTAACTCAAAACCAACTATCGAATCAACTAACTAAAATTTTCTCTGTACATGTATATAAAATAGAAACAAGGAAACGGAATATAATTTTCTACCTACGCAAAAACAGAGGCGGACTGGCAATGAATATCCAGGGTTGCTACTTCCAGTAAAAGGGCCTGTACCTACAGTAGCTTATTTATCATATATGTTGAATGCTGCTAGCTCTTCCCTCCAAAAAATCCAGGATGCATTATCGTCATCATGAGAAATTTGTTTGCGACAACTGTCCCAAACCGAGATATCGTAGCCAGCAGACTCGACCTTCTAAGTTAGCATAATCATTAATTTCGATGTAACACAACTTTTTTGCAATACAGTACCAGAATAAATTGGGGCTTTTATTAACTGTAGGGTCGCTAGCACCAGTGGAGGGTACAAATGAAAATCGTGCACGATTAGTAAACAAATGTGCGCCAAGGCGCAACTCCATTTAGGGGTCCAGGGCGTGGTTTGCCAGAAAATTAGGAAAATTATAACTTACAAATGCTCTAATGACCATTTTGAGCATTTTGAGACCGCTAGATTACAATTTCACTTAAATGAATTTCTACAAATCCAAAAGGATCAACCTTATCTCCTACGATTTCTAGAATCTATTTACTGCCTGTTATCGAGACTCGTTGCTACTGCCACGTAAAAAACATAAACAATACATAAAAAATTCTTTAAACTCCAGGCACCCTCAAACATGAATCTGCCATAGGACAACATTTATTAGATCACCCAGAGTGTGCGGAAAATTACAACGAGGATTGTTTTCGAATAATTGGCAGGGCTAGATCCTCGTTCCATCTCAGTTTTTGGAATCTGTCCACATCAAAACCAAAAAGCTGGTTCTGTGTAGACAGAAAGAGTTCGCTTTCTTACTTGGACCCTTCAATTAAGTTTCATTGTTCTTCCCGCCTAAAGCTGATTGATGTTTAAAATACAATGCCAATTTAGCTCTTCTTTCTGATTGGTGCATTTCGATCCGCATCAGGGTAGAAGTTCCGCTTTAGTCTAAGTGTTCCTGGCCTGTTTCTGACGTTCATACTCTGAGGAGTGCCAGACAAAAAAGCTTTTAAGTATGCCCAATAATGTTTTCGCTGGTTATCGCAATTATAAAAATTTCTATAGATATTACATTTCCCGATCTGAGTTGCAAAATCTCTGTGTCATAAACCGCTGACCCCCTACTTAATTTAAGCCGCAAGCTGGATAGGGGTTGAAGCCGTGAAGCCGCAAACCTACAATAAGCCCCCCAAAGGCTGATGCAAAATATTTGCGTTCAAAATCTCATCTTGATTTCTATTAACTGTAATCTCTAGCAATAATGATTCATATGAATGATGAAAAGTTAATTTGTTGTAATTTATCAATTAAGGGCCCGGTAGCAAGAGGGCCCGGGTTGCGATTGCAACCTAGCATCCCTGCCAGTCCGCCCCTGCGCAAAAATAAATAAGGATGAGTAATAAAAGGAAGACAACTAGAGGTAAGAGGAAAACGATGTATGAGAGAGGGATGAGTAAACTAGGCGGAAAAACCAAAACAATAGAAAGGGAATACCTATGCTGCGCTGTGAGGCAAAGGGACCTACGACTACGCGCGGAAAAATCCTACGCGAGGAAAAGCAAAACCAATGGATGGAAGAAAGAAAAATGCAAAAACTAAGATGGTCTAAGTAAAGTGAAAATTAAAATGATAAAAAACTAATGAATACATTTCGCTACAAATTCTTGTTTTTGAAGATATGAGAATAAGATTTGCACCAAGAGTAAGCTCGACACGCTTGTTTCACAAACAATATCAAATTTTATGTAGTTGGTTATTGTGATGTCATAATTTCTCACTTGGCGCGCACGGCAACAAAATAAATACTGAACAGTCTTGAAATAAGAAGCAACTTGCGTATCGGCCTTTTGGAAGCCTACTTAGCTATTTCGAATTGAAAACAATTTGAAAACAGTCAAGCATCTCTCAGTAAATTAATCTCATGTCGGGGTCATACCTGTGGTAGAAAGTATCACCATACCCTTTGTTTCCCACTGTAGCCAATTGGCTACGTATTATTTCAAGTCGTTCCAATTCCCTCGTTCCGTGTAATAGCCTTGCCTAAAATGTTTTTTACACACAGCAACACAAGAGGAACCAATAAAATGGCGGCTTTCCAGTCTTCTTTGCAGCATTGGGAAGAAATTCAATATTTTCTCTCGCCTGGTCGCCAATTTTTCAGTCAGACAAAATTTTTGGCCTAAGTGGAAAATCTAAAATGCTGTTTTATTTAGAAGTAAATAATTTAGTACAGGAAAGTAAGTACTTTTCTTGCAGATTTTCACCCAAATTTTGGCCTAGGCCCAAAATTTCGAATTTTTTTATAGGGGGCACTGTTATTTGGGGTTGTCCCTTGGGGGACAAAAAATCCCCAAGGCCCCCTTGGTCAATTTTTTCACTTGTTTTGTCATGTTCATACCCAAATCTATTTAATTTGAAGATTTGAGTGAAATATGAAGAGTATTTCATAATTTGGGAAACAGATGGTTAAAATGGGGTCTTACATGAAGCTTGTAAACTTGATCAAAGACATTTCTAGATACGTATTTTGAGACATATCTTATTATGTCTATCCCTCTTCTTTTCACTCAAAAAAATAAAGGTGCTCGAAAAAACCTCAAAGGGTTTTTCAACAGAGTACATATATCGAACCCCTAAAGGTGCTCCAAAAATCCTTTCAAATGGTTCTTCAAAAAACCCTTATAATGGGTTTTTCAAAAAGCCCTCATGAAGGGTTTTTTGGAAAACCCTGAGGGTTTTTGAAGCACCTTCAGGGGTTCGATATATGTACTCAGGGTTTTTACCAAAAACCCTATAAAAAGGTTTTTCAGAGCACCTTCAGGGGTTTTATATGGCATCTTTAGGGGTTCAATATATGTACTCAGGGTTTTTACCAAAAACCCTATAAAAGGTTTTTCAGAGCGCCTTCAGGGGTTTCATATCGCACCTTTAGGGGTTCGATATACCGGGGGTTTATCAGAAACCATAGAGCAGAAGAAAGTTTTCAAGCATCAAAGGCTATTAGCTAATAACGAAAAAATTTATTATTTAAAATGTGTAACATTTAACGTTAGTAAACGTATCTACTGTTAAAACACTAAATGATTTACAACATAAGTAAATAAAATGGTAACAATAAGTTACAAGCAACATAGTATTTTTTTTTTTTTCAAGGAGCAAATTACTCCTTGGAAAATTGGTGGTAAGATTCATACGATTTCTGAAAAACAGAAATCTACGAGAAATTCTTGTGTTTCAAAGGGAATATTTTTTTGAGTGTTTCCTATCCCTTTCTGTTTCCTATCAATGCCGACATTTCCTAGTGTTAAGGGATCATGCAAGGGTGCAGTCCTTTTGGTAGAGAATATCACTTGTTCTGTTTTGTCTGCATTAAAGTGCATTTTCCATTGCCACAAACCAGAAGCGCATTCTCTCAAGATCCCTGTTTAGTTCCACTCTACTCCTTACATTCCGAACAACAAAGAAGAGTGAAGTGTCGTCAGCAAAATGTTTAATATCACAATTAACCAATAAGCATTGTCAACAATGCCGTTTATGTAAAACAAGATGAACAATGGACCTAAAACCGAACCCTGAGAAACGCCAGCTGATACAGTTGCCTATTTTGAGCATTTTCCATTCAACCCAACGCGTTGCTGGCGATTAGTCTAAATATTTCGGATTAAGATAGAAAGGTCTCCAGATACACCGCTACATTTGAGCTTAAAATGTAACCTCTCGTGCCAAACTCTATCAAATGCTTTAGACAAGTCCAGAAAGACATCTCGTGTTTCTTTGGAAGGAATGTCCCAGAAAGCACTAAACATTTTATGAGTGATGGATAAAAGATGGTTTATCGTTGAATCAACAGGTCGAAACCCAGACCGATGTGGTGTTATTAGCCCATGATCACAAAGAAGGCAATAAAGTACAACAAAAATGAGCCCTTTGAAAATTTTTTCGAAAATCGAAAATTTAAAAAATTGCCAGCAGAGAAATTTGATGGTACTTTTGTTTGCTCTGCCTGCATTATCTTTTGTGAATGAAATGTTTACTTTTTTCCATAAGAATGGATAGATTCCTGTTTCAAGGCATTTTCCAAATATCAAGCACAGTTGTTTGACGATGGAAGTATCATAGATGTTAATCATTGAAGTAGATATATCTTCACACCCATGAGCCCTTGTCGTGTCCAGTGCACAAATTAATGCAGTTATCTTTTCTTTGTCTTTGTCAAGACTTTGCAGAAGAGCATTGCATGTTGGTTGAAAGTTCGGAAGAGAACTGCTGTTTGTAACAGTGGACCACTGTTGTACAAAATACTTATTTAGGACATCCGCTTTTGTTTGTAAATTTTTCACAAAGATTCCATTTTCCAGTAGCAGAGGGATATTTCAGATTTTTTCTTGTTTATCAATCTATTTAGAATCGCCAAGTAAGCCTATGTACCATGTTTAGGATCAGACAAGGTACGACCCATGGTCAAAAAGTAATTTTGTTTAGCCTTAGTAATCAATCTAGAATTCATTTCGAACTTCTTGTACTAGTTTCCAGTCTTCTAACCTTCGGCCACAATCTTTCTATTTTCTGAAGATTCTATGCTTCCATTTTATTGCAGTTTGTAATTCAAAAGTAATGCATGGTGGATCCTTATCATTGCACTTTATGATTTTATTTGGAATATTTCCAGAAAGAACTACAAAAATTGATGCCAGTGAAAACTTCCGTCATTTCATTTGAGCTAAGGCCCACAAATCTTGATTGCTAATCGATTGGCCTTTGAGTAGTCCCATATTGTTCTTTTAAATGGAGGTGGCTGCGGTATTGAAATGTTCATCTTACCGAAAGCTATTTTGTGTTGACAGCCATCATCAAGAGAAGGATGAACTCTCGATTCTTCAAATAAGTTTGGTTGGTTTGTGATGGCAAGACACTTCCACCCTTCATGTTTGTTGGCTCGTCAATTAACTGGTATAAATTACTTGTTTCAAGAAGCTCATCCAAAGCAGTTCCCTCAGGATTCTCAGACTCTTCCCCCACCATTGTGCAGGTCGCAGTTGAAGTTACCGGTCTTTATAATCGTATAGGGCCTTTCTCTTTGCACATGATCGCACATTATTTGAAGCTTATCCATGAAAACTTTGAAATTGTTAATTATTTTGACCAGGACTTCGATTATGAAGTGTGATTTAGGCCAAAATTAAACTGTAAAACGGAAAGCAATTTATGTTGGCTCTAATTTGGATAAAAAAACTAAAAGACAAAATGAAAAGAGAATTTTAAAGGACAATTTGGTAGTTTCATAATTTGTTCACATAAATGGCATGCGTAATGTCTATTCAAATGTCTATTCGAAATGTCTTTCAATGTTCTTGCTCACTCAACCCCTAAGTGATACTAATTGTGCTCAGTCAAGCGCTAAGTGAACGGGGTGATTAAACAACAAAGCATTAGGTCAACCGGTTCCTGACCACCATAAGCAAATTTCAGATATCAGATCATTCTTTAAAACAAAGCCTAATGCAGGAAAGTATACTTTTTTTAGCCAGGTTTCAGATACATAACAGGAGCATAACGTAACATGACTACAAACAGTAGCTAATATAAATACAAACATACCCTTTACTCGCAAAAATTAGTCTAGCCAACAATACTATTTTGAATATGCCAGCGGCAGACCCTACCCAGAATTTAGTCAAGAACCCCCCCCCCTCCAAAACCAAAAGAGTGTACTGTATAGTTAAAAATATAAGAAAAAAATATTTTTGCTGTTTCGGTACGTGAGATGAATAAAATCACCGTCCCAGAAACATCTGCCAGTGTGATGTCCTTGCTTTGAAACGCACTTATAAAAGTTTTTGAGAAGGTATGGGTCCATGAGATAGTGTAAAATTGCTTCAAAAATATGAAACAGGCAGGCTGAAAACGAAACCAAGTGTTCTTACGAAAAAGTATCAACAATCAACCGTCACAAAATACTGTACACTCATTTTTGATAAGAAACTGTCTATAACAAACTATATATGCCTTCTTCGAAAAAATCAAGAAACCCTTGTTTATTGTCTGAGGAGTAAGAAATAAAACTAAGAAACTATTTCCGCTTTAAAATTTAGCATTTTAGTTTACTGAAGGATCAATTTCGAAAAAAGTCCATATTTTGGCTAAGAGCAAGGTACTTTACATTAAACCCTTACACTTTTTTTAATAAGAAGCTGGAGTTTCGGTCCATCCCTCAAAATTGCTTAGCATATCTGGTCTTTTAGCCCCCACAGAATGACTAGGTACCCACTAAAAACTCTTTTTTGGCTCTTTTCATGCTGTTCAGCAATAGTTCCAGATTTGACGCATAATGTTTTACTTGGTAGAGACTTTTTGCATAAAGCCGTTGCCGTTGCCGTTATTGATGTTCGTAAGAAGTTAGTAACATTTTCGGACAAAAGCACTGTTTTCTTTGCAAGCGGTGAAACACCTCCGCTAGTCGCAGATGTTAGAGTCGCAAATATACAGGTGGTAGATGCGCATAGTAAAGCAGATATTCCAGCTTACCTCACAAGCTTTCCTGTAACGCCTGTTACAGGTCTAATTGAAGCTTTGCCTAAACTTTCTGATCAATATCTTTTGCTCGCCGCAGCTTCTGTTTCGTCACCTGATACTGATGGCCATGTATCATTTCGCCTGCTTAACCCGACAGATAGCCCTGTTATTTTACATAAAGGAACAGCTATAGGACAATTCGTTGAAACGGATAACCATGACTTAATGATGCCACTGGGCTCAGGTTCTTCTGCACCTACTGACACGACTCCAGCGTACATTTCTACTAGTCCAGACGATTTACTCTCTGCTTTCAGGTCACTACCAAGCCCAGCTCTGTCTTTTGTTCAGAAGCATCCAACTGAATGACCTCCATAAGAGCTACGAGGATATTTTTGCCTCTTCAAATCTTGACTTGGGTAACACGACGGTTATTCAACACGAAATAGACACACGTGGCGCTAGGCCCATTAAGCAGCTACCGTACAGAGTATCTCAAGCACAACGTGCTTAAATAGAGAAGCATATTGCAAACAGTTAGGGCAGAACGTAATTCGTGTTTCCAGTACTCCATGGAGCTCCCCTGTTGTTTTGGTCAAAAAGAAGGACGGGACAACTAGATTCTGCGTAGACTACTGGAAATTAAATGCGGTCATGCATAAGGATAGTTATCCGCTGCCAAGAATTGATGACACCCTAGACTCTCTTGCTGGATCTAAGTATTTTACGACGCTAGACTTACATTCTGGTTACCACCAGGTCGCCATGCACCCCCATTGAAAGGATAAAACTGCTTTCAATTTGCATGCAGGACTTTATGAATATAATGTCATGAGTTTCCAATTAACAAACGCTCCAACCAGTTTTCAAAGACTGATGTCTCGTGATTTGCATGGCCTCAATTGGAAAATATGTTTGATTTATATTGATGACATTATTGTATTTTCTTCCATGTTTGATGAACACCTGTCACGCCTTAGCCTCGTTTTTTTTCGCCTAAGAGACGCAAACTTGAAATTGAAGCCGTCAAAATGTTATTTCGTACACAGTCATCAGTAGAATTTCTTGGTTTTCTTGTTTTGTCTGATGGAGTTCTGCCTGACCGAGATAAACTAGAAGCCATTAAATCTTTTCTGGTTCCAAAATCTGTAAAGGAAATTCGTAGCTTTCTAGGACTTTGCAATTATTATCGCTGTTTCTTCGATGGTTTTGCAAAGATAGCATCACCGCTAAACCAACTTACGCAAAAAGACACTAGCTTTATTTGGGGGTCCATACTGCGAGTCTGCTTTTGCTGAATTAAACATCGCTTGTGTTCGCCACCCACTTTGGCATACCCAGATTTTAGCCAACTGTTTCACCTGTACACTGACGCAAGTCAGTTTGCTCTACGCTACATCTTAGGCCAAAATATCAACAGTAAAGAAACTGTTCTTGCTTATGGTGGTCGCAAATTAAACAAGGCAGAAACGCATTATAGTACGACTGAAAGCGAAGCTCTTGCTGTAGTAGATGGTATCAAGCACTATCAGCCATACTTATCAGGTGCTAAATTTTATTTTCATACCGATCATAATAGTCTCTCTTGGCTCATGTGTATTAAGGACCCTACTGGTCGACTCGCACGTTGGGCTTTACAACTGCAGCAATATGATTTTGAAATAATGCATCGCTCCGGCTCAGCTAACGCCAATGCTGACGCGCTGTCCCGTCATACTCATCATGTTGATGCACTTTCATCTGCTGACATCACTGAAATTTCGCTACCTGTGACAGTTTTAGATCAGCCGTGTCCTTCGACTCAAACGCTCAAAGACAACTCAAAGCTCGTGCTCTGCTACTGTCTATTGATTCCTATTATGTTGATGATCATGGAATTCTTTTTCATCTACGGAACCCTGGTGGTCGACGGTTTAAATCATTGTGTAAACAGGTTGTTATTCCAGCTTCTCGTCGCTACGAAATCCTTGTCGCATGTCATGATGATGTCACTGCAGGTCATCTCGGTGTTTCTAAGACATATGACAAAATTCGCACGGCATGTGTAAGGACATTGAGCATTGTTCCAGGTCATGCATTGATTGCTCCATGTAAAAGGTTCCTAGAGGTCAACAAAAATTGCCTCTTTTGCGTATTCCTGTTGATGGAGCATTTGATCGCCTTGCAATGGACATTCTTGGTCCTTTTCCAGTTACTCATGATGGTAATCGTTACATCATTGTCTTTTCGGATTACTATACTCATTGGCCGGAAGCTTTAGCTATTCCTTCAACCAAAGCCACTCGCATTGCTAAGTTGATTGTTGACAAAATTGTCTCTCGCCACGGCACACCGTGCGCACTTCTGCCAGATCAAGGATCCAACTTTCTCTCTGCCATCGTCAAGGAAGTCTGCTTCATCATCAACACTCGTCGACTTCACACAACCTCTGATCATCCCCAAACAGACAGTCTTGTCGAGCGTTTCAATGCTACATTAGCAGAAGGCCCACCGATGTATGTGAGCATTCATCAAAAGGATCGGGACAAACAACTTTCTCTGATTCTGTTCGCCTATCGTGTGTCACCAAATGCAACGACTAGTGAGTCTCTGTTTTATCTTCTTTACGGTCTACCGATCGACACAAGTTTGTTATTCCAGATTCAAATTTGTTATCGTCAGTCGCCGAACATCGTCCCAGAATCGTGCGCAACTTAGAAGAAGCTCAGCAAATCATCTCGTCGAACACTCAGCTTGCACAACAGCGTATGAAAGCGCAGTACGATAAAACGTCCGCTCCTGTTCCTAACGACGTCGGTTCGAAAGTTTGGGTCTATACGCCAAAAGTTCGGAAGGGTGTTTCTAAGAAACTTTCGCACAACTATCATGGCCCTTATCGGATTGTAGCAAAATTGTCTCCCGTACACTTCAAACTTTGCACTTTCGACAATCATCCGAAATCTGTTCCGGTCCACGCAAATCGAATGAAACCGTACTACGATCCAGCTGTTCGTCTGATTGAATCTGCACCGGAAAACATCGCATCGCTTTGCCGACTCCGATTTACCATCCGACAGCTATGTTTCTAAGGAACAGTCGTCTCCTTCGTCAACGTCTTCAACAGATTCTGCTACCTCGTCATCGACTACGAATGCAGAACCAACGATATCTCGTCCGGAAGATAGTCATCGCCCGTGAAGAGATTTGTCCGGTTTAATCTTGTAACCAAGCCAGGAGGCTTGTTTGTAAAGGGGGGAGTGATGTTGTGATACGGGCATCCCTCCCTATAAAGTTGATACACATGACTAATTGTTTTTAACATCGAATTACGTCAATGCCTCTGTTTGATGATAGGTATGAGGAAACCAAGATTAAAGTCTGAATCTAGAACAGGTTCCTGTTTGGGTTAGAAGAATGAAGACTTTTATGTATGGAATGACTAACTTTTACTTTTACTACTTTATTGCTATTGGCTTATCTTAATGAATGATATGTATTCTTATTGGTTAGCTTTTATGCATTTTAATTAGTTTTCCCTGTTATGGTTATTTAAGTGTAACTTTGTTCACATGTTTCGTAGGCTTTATAATCATTGTATTCGTAAAATTTTGGGGAGATTTTGGTATTGTTTAAGTGTGTTAGTGACCACGTCACTTGGAATCTTACGCCACGTACTGTTGTTTCAGAGCTGAACTGCTCTTGTGTTTTCAGGACCGAACTGAGCCGAACTGCTCTTGTTTAATTAAGTAAGTTTAATAAGTTTAAAGTTTAGTTTGGTTAAGTATTAAAGTTTTGCTGATTCAAGATTTGTATCGTTTTTAACGTCTGGATTTCTCTGCCTCCGCCTGGCAGCGCAAAGAAAAGAGAGACAAGACAAAAGGTCGTAAGTTTTTCCTTACATATTTGTATCAAGTAATCAAGAACCCACTGGTAAAACCCCCTTGCAGAATAGTGGTTTTATAATATTGACCAGTTGCTTGTTAAAGAAATGTGTATTTTGAGAAATTTTCAAGATTTTTCTTTTCAAGTTAAGAAACTCTCCCAGAAACTTTTACTATAATAGTTGTCCTCAAAGTTAAGAGACCCTACTATAAAAAAATGAATGTGTTTGAGTTTCTTATTCCATACCCGTAAAACTTTTCATTAACTTGTGCATGCTGTGAATAAATTTTGAAGGTAGATTACAATAACCCCGATTAAAGTATGAAGCCACTGAGACGCTGATGGTGTTATTTTAATCCTTCTCTCATAGTCTGTGAGCTACGACCCCCGACCTGGCATCCCCCGAACCACAGCCAAAGTTGATGTTTTTCCTACACTTCAAAGCATGCTCATAGCGAATACGCATGTTAACGCAAAATTTCAACTTGATTACCAACAACATTGCTCTGTAGGGGGGAGGGGAGCCATTTTCTCATTTTCTGATGACAAGTCTCATAATTTTTGTGAAGGATTGTCTGAATTTCAAAAAATTTGTGAAAGGGTTCCCTACTCTATGAGTTGCAGTTTTGTTTTTTAATTTCTATTTCGGCAACTAATATGTACTAGGTTAGAAGAGCAGAATATAATTAACGCTTAATATATGATTATAATTAGGAGAGTTGACGTATTACTAAGACATGTTTTATTAAACTTTCCTCGAGTTGTATAATTACTGTGGTAATAAGAAAAACAAACGCAATCTGCGTGTTAGGCCCATGATAAAATTTGCATTCAGTTGACGTTGACGATATGTGTCCATAAATAATTATACAGTAGGTACAATTGCAATAAAAATACCAAGTTACTTACGAATGAGACAGGTCAAGTGTAATCTTAAACTGACTTTAAAAACTGCAAGCAATTTGGGAGAGAGAATGAGAGCAGAGCTGTTGTTGCAATTTGTTGCAATTAGCTTCTCTCTCAAAACGAGAGACAGAGATGATGAACAGTCGATGGAGAATGATTCGGTTTAAACATGAATTCGAGGAAAAGAATCAGAAGAATTTGAAACCATGTGGCAGTTGCTTTGCTAGGCTTGAATTGCTGGCTGGAGAATGAACCCGAGAGGAAAATCAAAATGCACAGACTTTGAAATGCTAGGGACTTTAAGGAATGCTAACATTTAAGGAATTATGCTTACCTATAGAAACACATAGACGTATCTATATAGATTATATAGATACATGTTACCAAGATAAGAGGACAAGAAAAATACTAAACTTTTTCAAGTTTCCCTAGTGAAACGTTGAAGAAAGATTTTGTGTATTTATTTTCGTCTTGTCTTTACTTAACTATATATTTAGGAAATTAGCTTATGTATTCTTGTTCCCAGAACTAGCCATATACATAAGTACGTGTTACTCACGTCTTACCCACAAGTTACTAACGTGTTACTAGGAAGAGCAATGTTAAACAGCAAGACAATCACAGAGCGTCATCCTATCCCAAGAATACAAGACACATTAGATGGTTTTGCTGGAAAAAAATGGTTCTCAACCTTAGACCAAGGTAAAGCCTACCACCAGGGGTTTATGCATCCAGAGAGTCGAAAGCTGACAGCATTTGTAACCCCTTGGGGCTTGTTGGAGTGGTTAAGGATTCCTTTTGGGTTGAAAAACGCACCCAGCGAGTTTCAGAGATATATTGAGACTGTGTTAACTGACAATCGTGATAAGTTCTGTGTACCATATTTGGACAATGTGATTGTTTATTCTAGAACATTTGACGAACATGTTGAACACCTAGGGAAGGTCCTTCAAAAGCTACGAGAGAGTGGAGTAAAGCTCAAGGCACGGAAATGCCACCATTTCCAAGAAGAAGTAAACTATCTAGGACAAATAGTTTCATCAACAGGATACAAACCTGATCCTAAACATACTGACGCCATACGAAGTCTTAAACATTGGGTGCCAAAAACAATTGGCGAGATTCGACACCTCATGGGACTACGGGGATATTATCGGAGAAATATTGCTAATTTTTCAAGAATGGCGAAACCGATATATGATTTATTGAAAATAAATCAGTCTGCAGCCAATATCCGAGACCAGAAACGCTCAAGAAAGTCACAGTCAGTCCAAGCACCAGCAAATGAGCCTGTGAAATGGACAGATTCTCATAAACAATCTCTAAATAAATTGATTGATTTGTTAATCAACCCACAGGTGATGGCATACCCTGAGTTTGACAAACCTTTCGTCCTGCATACAGATGCCTCTCAAGAAGGTCTCGGTGCTGTTCTGTACGAAAGACAAGACGGAATTATGCGCGTTATAGGTATTATTATTACTACCTACACAGTGGAAAGCTAGAATTCCTTGCTCTTAAGTGGGCCATCACGGAGCAATTTCTTGACTATCTAGCCTATGGTCCAAGTTTTACGGTTTATACAGGCAAGAATCCTCTTACATATGTAATGCCAACGGCAAAATCAACAGCTACAGGACATAGATGGGTCGCGTCCGTCGCCGATTTGAACTTTTGTATAAAGTACCGACCTGGCAAAGCAAACAAAGATGCTGACTTTTTGTCACGAATGTCTCCTGATATCAGTAACTTTATGTTTGAATGCACGGAAGAGATTTCTTCGAGTGATATCAAAGCTTCAATAAATGCCACCTTCGCACAAAATGCTGCCGGTTAAGCATGGGTAACATCATTGACAGTTAATAAACAAGCCGTCGATGCATTTTTCAAACCCCCAACCACCAGAGAGTATTGGCCTATGAAAATATATTTCATCAGAAAAGCACAGAGAGAGGATGCAGTTATCAGTCGATTGATTTATTTCAAAGAATGGCCAGGGATATAGAACACTATGTCACTAAAGTGTGTGAATGTATCAAACGGAAAGTCTGAGTTGTTTGTTTTCTAAAAGTTGCTAGAAATGAGTTAATGTTGACTTGACTTGGGTAATTTGGTAGCTCTGATTTCGAAAATATGACTAGTTTTTTTATAACTCTTACAGTTTTTACAATTTGACGTCATAATTACTTTTAAGAGTGGCACAGAAGCAAAATGTCCCGCATTGATGATGATCGTGAACATAGTAAATAATAACTATATCTTTGCAATTTCAAAAGTCAAACCACTTAGAAAATTGTGTTGTATATTTTCAGCACGAGTAGGTAGCCAGCTTATCACTGTAGTAATTGCAGCGCGTTACTGAGCGAAGCAAAATGCAAGACATTACACGGTGTCACTGCAAGAGATGAAATAGCCTGTTGTCTTTCTGCTTATAGCTGCGACACGATTCTTTGAAGGTTATTGCTTGTGAAACAACTACTGCAAAAACAGACATCACACCCTGCTTTTTTAATGGAAATCACATCCAATGAGGATTAAGTAACACAGTTTTCGATTGAATATATAAAGCTTTCAATTCCACACCACAAACCAACTCGCTTCTCTTTGGAATTTTGCTAAGGAATATTTCTCAATCTCTTAGGCGATGCTTGGATCAGACATTGAGTGATTCTGATCATGTATTTTGATTTTCATTTTGATATACACTGACGGGTCACACGGGTAACACTACGGGTCACACTTTGTGACATCATTTTCCTATTGAGATTCTTAACACTTTCAACGGGTCACATGGGTAACACCCTTTTATTTAAAATATACTCTATATTATTTTATTAATTGATCGTTACCCGTGTGACCTGTGATCTCTCTGTATAATTCCTATAGAAAATGAGGTTTCTTTTGTGTGACCCGTGTGGCCCGTCAAAAGAAGTTACCTAGTAGTTTTGTTTCAAAAATGCGTTGAGCATTTTCATTTCATATACATATTTTATCTTGTTCTGTTGTTGTTTTTAGATTTTTAATTTAATACTGAAGACGTTCACTGTTGCCTTTACTTATCATTTTCATACTTTTTGAAAGAGAAGATATTGTTTAAGCTTGAATGCAAAAACCGTATCCCCAAAATCTACAAAACTCCATCTGCTATATGTAGTTATTAACTGACGTAATAAAGGACTTAAAACAAACATTGCATCATATTTAAATAGCCTCATATATTCCATGAATTGAAAAAGCAAACAATTTCAGGCCTCCACTACTTGTAGATTTATTTTCACATCAAATTTCACATAATACTTTTTTTTGCAGTCAAAGACAGTCTGAGTTGTTTGTTTTCTAAAAGTTGCTAGAAATGAGTTAATGTTGACTTGACTTGGGTAATTTGGTAGCTCTGATTTCGAAAATATGACTAGTTTTTATAACTCTGACAGTTTTTACAATTTGACGTCATAATTACTTTTAAGAGTGGCACAGAAGCAAAATGTCCCGCATTGATGATGGTCGTGAACATAGTAAATAATAACTATATCTTTGCAATTTCAAAAGTCAAACCACTTAGAAAATCGTGTTGTATATTTTCAGCACAAGTAGGTAGCCAGCTTATCACTGTAGTAATTGCAGCGCGTTACTGGGCAAAGGGAAATGCAAGACATTACACGGTGTCACTGCAAGAGATGAATTAGCATGTTGTCTTTCTGCTTATAGCTGCGACACGATTCTTTGAAGGTTATTGCTTGTGAAACAACTACTGCAAAAACAGACATCACACCCTGCTTTTTTAATGGAAATCACATCCAATAAGGATTAAGTAACACAGTTTTCGATTGAATATATAAAGCTTTCAATTCCACACCACAAACCAACTCGTTTCTCTTTGGAATTTTGCTAAGGAATATTTCTCAATCTCGTAGGCGATGCTTGGATCAGACATTGAGTGATTCTGATCATGTATTTTGATTTTCATTTGATATACACTGACGGGTCACACGGGTAACACTACGGGTCACACCACGGGTCACAATTTGTGACATCATTTTCCTATGGAGATTCTTAACACTTTCAACTGGTCACATGGGTAACACCCTTTTATTTAAAATATACTCTATATTATTTTATTAATTGATCGTTACCCGTGTGACCTGTGATCTCTCTGTATAATTCCTATAGAGAATGAGGTTTCTTTGGTGTGACGCGTGTGGCCCGTCAAAAGAAGTTACCTAGTAGTTTTGTTTCAAAAATGCGTTGAGCATTTTCATTTCATATACATATTTTATCTTGTTCTGTTGTTGTTTTTTAGATTTGTAATTTAATACTTAAGACGTTCACCATTGCCTTTACTTATCATTTTCATACTTTTTGAAAGAGAAGATATTGTTTAAGCTTGAATGCAAAACCGTATCCCCAAAATCTACAAAACTCCATCTGCTATATGTAGTTATTAACTGACGTAATAAAGGACTTAAAACAAACATTGCATCACATTTAAATACCCTCATATATTCCATGAATTGAAAAAGCAAAAAATTTCAGGCCTCCTCTACTTGTAGATTTATTTTCACATCAAATTTCACATAATACTTTTTTTACAGTCAAAGACAGTCTGAGTTGTTTGTTTTCTAAAAGTTGCTAGAAAAGAGTTAATGTTGACTTGACTTGGGTAATTTGGTAGCTCTGATTTCGAAAATATGACTAGTTTTTTATAACTCTCACAGTTTTTACAATTTGACGTCATAATTACTTTTAAGAGTGGCACAGAAGCAAAATGTCCCGCATTGATGATGGTCGTGAACATAGTAAATAATAACTATATCTTTGCAATTTCAAAAGTCGAACCACTTAGAGAATCGTGCTGTATATTTTCAGCACGAGTAGGTAGCCAGCTCATCACTATAGGCATTGCAGCGCGTTACTGAGCAAAGGAAAATGCAAGACATTACACGGTGTCACTGTAAGACATGAATTAGCATGTTGTCTTTCTGCTTATAGCTGCGACACAATTCTTTGAAGGTCATTGCTTATGAAACAACCACTGCAAAAACAGACATCACACCCTGCTTTTTTAATGGAAATCACATCCAATAAGGATTAAGTAACGCAGTTTTCGATGGAATATATAAAGCTTTCAATTCCACACCAGACACCCACTCGTTTCTCTTTGGAATTTTGCTAAGGAATATTTCTCAATCTCTTAGGCAATGCTTGGATCAGACATTGAGTGATTCTGATCATGTATTTTGATTTTCATTTGATATACACTGACGGGTCACACGGGTAAAACTACGGGTCACACCACGGGTCACACTTTGTGACATCATTTTCCTATTGAGATTCTTAACACTTTCAACAGGTCACATGGGTAACACCCTTTTATTTAAAATATACTCTATATTATTTTATTAATTGATCATTACCCGTGTGACCTGTGATTTCTCTGTATAATTCCTATAGAAAATGATGTTTCTTTGGGTGTGACCCGTGTGACCCGTCAAAAGAATTTACCTAGTAGTTTCGTGTCAAAAATGCGTTGAGCATTTTCATTTCATATACATATTTTATCTTGTTCTGTTGTTGTTTTTAGATTTACAATTTAACACTTAAGACGTTCACCATTGCCTTTACTTATCATTTTCATACTTTTTGAAAGAGAAGATATTGTTTATGCTTGAATGCAAAAACCGTATCCCCAAAATCTACAAAACTCCCTCTGCTATATGTAGTTATTAACTGACGTAATAAAGGACTTAAAACAAACATTGCATCATATTTAAATAGCCTCATATATTCCATGAATTGAAAAAGCAAACAATTTCAGGCCTCCACTACTTGTAGATTTATTTTCACATCAAATTTCACATAATACTTTTTTTGCAGTCAAAGACAGTCTGAGTTGTTTGTTTTCTAAAAGTTGCTAGAAATGAGTTAATGTTGACTTGACTTGGGTAATTTGGTAGCTCTGATTTCGAAAATATGACTAGTTTTTTATAACTCTGACAGTTTTTACAATTTGACGTCATAATTACTTTTAAGAGTGGCACAGAAGCAAAATGTCCCGCATTGATGATGGTCGTGAACATAGTAAATAATAACTATATCTTTGCAATTTCAAAAGTCGAACCACTTAGAAAATCGTGTTGTATATTTTCAGCACGAGTAGGTAGCCAGCTTATCACTGTAGTAATTGCAGCACGTTACTGAGCGAAGGAAAATGCAAGACATTACACGGTGTCACTGCAAGAGATGAATTAGCATGTTGTCTTTCTGCTTATAGCTGCGACACGATTCTTTGAAGGTTATTGCTTGTGAAACAACTACTGCAAAAACAGACATCACACCCTGCTTTTTTAATGGAAATCACATCCAATAAGGATTAAGTAACACAGTTTTCGATTGAATATATAAAGCTTTCAATTCCACACCACACACCAACTCGTTTCTCTTTGGAATTTTGCTAAGGAATATTTCTCAATCTCTTAGGCGATGCTTGGATCAGACATTGAGTGATTCTGATCATGTATTTTGATTTTCATTTTGATATACACTGACGGGTCACACGGGTAACACTACAGGTCACACCACGGGTCACACTTTGTGACATCATTTTCCTATTGAGATTCTTAACACTTTCAACGGGTCACATGGGTAACACCCTTTTATTTAAAATATACTCTATATTATTTTATTAATTGATCGTTACCCGTGTGACCTGTGATTTCTCTGTATAATTCCTATAGAAAATGATGTTTCTTTGGTGTGACCCGTGTGACCCGTCAAAAGAATTTACCTAGTAGTTTCGTTTCAAAAATGCGTTGAGCATTTTCATTTCATATACATATTTTATCTTGTTCTGTTGTTGTTTTTAGATTTGTAATTTAATACTTAAGACGTTCACCATTGCCTTTACTTATCATTTTCATACTTTTTGAAAGAGAAGATATTGTTTAAGCTTGAATGCAAAACCGTATCCCCAAAATCTACAAAACTCCATCTGCTATATGTAGTTATTAACTGACGTAATAAAGGACTTAAAACAAACATTGCATCATATTTAAATAGCCTCATATATTCCATGAATTGAAAAAGCAAACAATTTCAGGCCTCCACTACTTGTAGATTTATTTTCACATCAAATTTCACATAATACTTTTTTTGCAGTCAAAGACAGTCTGAGTTGTTTGTTTTCTAAAAGTTGCTAGAAATGAGTTAATGTTGACTTGACTTGGGTAATTTGGTAGCTCTGATTTCGAAAATATGACTAGTTTTTTTATAACTCTGACAGTTTTTACAATTTGACGTCATAATTACTTTTAAGAGTGGCACAGAAGCAAAATGTCCCGCATTGATGATGGTCGTGAACATAGTAAATAATAACTATATCTTTGCAATTTCAAAAGTCGAACCACTTAGAAAATCGTGTTGTATATTTTCAGCACGAGTAGGTAGCCAGCTTATCACTGTAGTAATTGCAGCGCGTTACTGAGCGAAGCAAAATGCAAGACATTACACGGTGTCACTGCTAGAGATGAAATAGCATGTTGTCTTTCTGCTTATAGCTGCGACACGATTCTTTGAAGGTTATTGCTTGTGAAACAACTACTGCAAAAACAGACATCACACCCTGCTTTTTTAATGGAAATCACATCCAATAAGGATTAAGTAACACAGTTTTCGATTGAATATATAAAGCTTTCAATTCCACACCACACACCACTCGTTTCTCTTTGGAATTTTGCTAAGGAATATTTCTCAATCTCTTAGGCGATGCTTGGATCAGACATTGAGTGATTCTGATCATGTATTTTGATTTTCATTTGATATACACTGACGGGTCACACGGGTAACACTACGGGTCACACCACGGGTCACACTTTGTGACATCATTTTCCTATTGAGATTCTTAACACTTTCAACGGGTCACATGGGTAACACCCTTTTATTTAAAATATACTCTATATTATTTTATTAATTGATCGTTACCCGTGTGACCTGTGATCTCTCTGTATAATTCCTATAGAAAATGAGGTTTCTTTTGTGTGACCCGTGTGACCCGTCAAAAGAATTTACCTAGTAGTTTTGTTTCAAAAATGCGTTGAGCATTTTCATTTCATATACATATTTTATCTTGTTCTGTTGTTGTTTTTAGATTTGTAATTTAATACTTAAGACGTTCACCGTTGCCTTTACTTATCATTTTCATACTTTTTGAAAGAGAAGATATTGTTTAAGCTTGAATGCAAAACCGTATCCCCAAAATCTACAAAACTCCATCTGCTATATGTAGTTATTAACTGACGTAATAAAGGACTTAAAACAAACATTGCATCATATTTAAATAGCCTCATATATTCCATGAATTGAAAAAGCAAAAATTTCAGGCCTCCACTACTTGTAGATTTATTTTCACATCAAATTTCACATAATACTTTTTTTGCAGTCAAAGACAGTCTGAGTTGTTTGTTTTCTAAAAGTTGCTAGAAATGAGTTAATGTTGACTTGACTTGGGTAATTTGGTAGCTCTGATTTCGAAAATATGACTAGTTTTTTATAACTCTGACAGTTTTTACAATTTGACGTCATAATTACTTTTAAGAGTGGCACAGAAGCAAAATGTCCCGCATTGATGATGGTCGTGAACATAGTAAATAATAACTATATCTTTGCAATTTCAAAAGTCGAACCACTTAGAGAATCGTGTTGTATATTTTCAGCACGAGTAGGTAGCCAGCTCATCACTGTAGTAATTGCAGCGTTACTGAGCAAAGGAAAATGCAAGACATTACACGGTGTCACTGTAAGAGATGAATTAGCATGTTGTCTTTCTGCTTATAGCTGCGACACAATTCTTTGAAGGTTATTGCTTGTGAAACAACTACTGCAAAACAGACATCACACCCTGCTTTTTTAATGGAAATCACATCCAATAAGGATTAAGTAACACAGTTTTCGATTGAATATATAAAGCTTTCAATTCCACACCAGACACCCACTCGTTTCTCTTTGGAATTTTGCTAAGGAATATTTCTCAATCTCTTAGGCAATGCTTGGATCAGACATTGAGTGATTCTGATCATGTATTTTGATTTTCATTTGATATACACTGACGGGTCACACGGGTAAAACTACGGGTCACACCACGGGTCACACTTTGTGACATCATTTTCCTATTGAGATTCTTAACACTTTCAACGGGTCACATGGGTAACACCCTTTTATTTAAAATATACTCTATATTATTTTATTAATTGATCGTTACCCGTGTGACCTGTGATTTCTCTGTATAATTCCTATAGAAAATGATGTTTCTTTGGTGTGACCCGTGTGACCCGTCAAAAGAATTTACCTAGTAGTTTCGTTTCAAAAATGCGTTGAGCATTTTCATTTCATATACATATTTTATCTTGTTCTGTTGTTGTTTTTAGATTTGTAATTTAATACTTAAGACGTTCACCGTTGCCTTTACTTATCATTTTCATACTTTTTGAAAGAGAAGATATTGTTTAAGCTTGAATGCAAAAACCGTATCCCCAAAATCTACAAAACTCCATCTGCTATATGTAGTTATTAACTGACGTAATAAAGGACTTAAAACAAACATTGCATCATATTTAAATAGCCTCATATATTCCATGAATTGAAAAAGCAAACAATTTCAGGCCTCCACTACTTGTAGATTTATTTTCACATCAAATTTCACATAATACTTTTTTTGCAGTCAAAGACAGTCTGAGTTGTTTGTTTTCTAAAAGTTGCTAGAAATGAGTTAATGTTGACTTGACTTGGGTAATTTGGTAGCTCTGATTTCGAAAATATGACTAGTTTTTTATAACTCTGACAGTTTTTACAATTTGACGTCATAATTACTTTTAAGAGTGGCACAGAAGCAAAATGTCCCGCATTGATGATGGTCGTGAACATAGTAAATAATAACTATATCTTTGCAATTTCAAAAGTCGAACCACTTAGAAAATCGTGTTGTATATTTTCAGCACGAGTAGGTAGCCAGCTTATCACTGTAGTAATTGCAGCACGTTACTGAGCGAAGGAAAATGCAAGACATTACACGGTGTCACTGCAAGAGATGAATTAGCATGTTGTCTTTCTGCTTATAGCCGCGACACGATTCTTTGATGGTTATTGCTTGTGAAACAACTACTGCAAAAACAGACATCACAACCTGCTTTTTTAATGGAAATCATATCCAATATGGATTAAGTAACACAGTTTTCGATTGAATATATAAATCCTTCAATTCCACACCACACACCCACTCGTTTCTCTTTGGAATTTTGCTAAGAAATATTTCTCAATCTCGTAGGCGATGCTTGGATCAGACATTGAGTGATTCTGATCATGTATTTTGATTTTCATTTTGATATACACTGACGGGTCACACGGGTAACACTACGGGTCACACTTTGTGACATCATTTTCCTATTGAGATTCTTAACACTTTCAACGGGTCACATGGGTAAGACCCTTTTATTTAAAATATACTCTATATTATTTTATTAATTGATCGTTACCCGTGTGACCTGTGATTTCTCTGTATAATTCCTTTAGAAAATGATGTTTCTTTGGTGTGACCCGTGTGACCCGTCAAAAGAATTTACCTAGTAGTTTCGTTTCAAAAATGCGTTGAGCATTTTCATTTCATATACATATTTTATCTTGTTCTGTTGTTGTTTTTAGATTTGTAATTTAATACTTAAGACGTTCACCGTTGCCTTTACTTATCATTTTCATACTTTTTGAAAGAGAAGATATTGTTTATGCTTGAATGCAAAAACCGTATCCCCAAAATCTACAAAACTCCATCTGCTATATGTAGTTATTAACTGACGTAATAAAGGACTTAAAACAAACATTGCATCATATTTAAATAGCCTCATATATTCCATGAATTGAAAAAGCAAACAATTTCAGGCCTCCACTACTTGTAGATTTATTTTCACATCAAATTTCACATAATACTTTTTTTGCAGTCAAAGACAGTCTGAGTTGTTTGTTTTCTAAAAGTTGCTAGAAATGAGTTAATGTTGACTTGACTTGGGTAATTTGGTAGCTCTGATTTCGAAAATATGACTAGTTTTTTTATAACTCTGACAGTTTTTACAATTTGACGTCATAATTACTTTTAAGAGTGGCACAGAAGCAAAATGTCCCGCATTGATGATGGTCGTGAACATAGTAAATAATAACTATATCTTTGCAATTTCAAAAGTCGAACCACTTAGAAAATCGTGTTGTATATTTTCAGCACGAGTAGGTAGCCAGCTTATCACTGTAGTAATTGCAGCACGTTACTGAGCGAAGGAAAATGCAAGACATTACACGGTGTCACTGCAAGAGATGAATTAGCATGTTGTCTTTCTGCTTATAGCTGCGACACGATTCTTTGAAGGTTATTGCTTGTGAAACAACTACTGCAAAAACAGACATCACAACCTGCTTTTTTAATGGAAATCATATCCAATATGGATTAAGTAACACAGTTTTCGATTGAATATATAAAGCTTTCAATTCCACATCAGACACCCACTCGTTTCTCTTTGGAATTTTGCTAAGGAATATTTCTCAATCTCGTAGGCGATGCTTGGATCAGACATTGAGTGATTCTGATCATGTATTTTGATTTTCATTTTGATATACACTGACGGGTCACACGGGTAACACTACGGGTCACACCACGGGTCACACTTTGTGACATCATTTTCCTATTGAGATTCTTAACACTTTCAACGGGTCACATGGGTAACACCCTTTTATTTAAAATATACTCTATATTATTTTATTAATTGATCGTTACCCGTGTGACCTGTGATTTCTCTGTATAATTCCTATAGAAAATGAGGTTTCTTTGGTGTGACCCGTGTGACCCGTCAAAAGAATTTACCTAGTAGTTTCGTTTCAAAAATGCGTTGAGCATTTTCATTTCATATACATATTTTATCTTGTTCTGTTGTTGTTTTTAGATTTTTAATTTAATACTGAAGACGTTCACTGTTGCCTTTACTTATCATTTTCATACTTTTTGAAAGAGAAGATATTGTTTAAGCTTGAATGCAAAAACCGTATCCCCAAAATCTACAAAACTCCATCTGCTATATGTAGTTATTAACTGACGTAATAAAGGACTTAAAACAAACATTGCATCATATTTAAATAGCCTCATATATTCCATGAATTGAAAAAGCAAACAATTTCAGGCCTCCACTACTTGTAGATTTATTTTCACATCAAATTTCACATAATACTTTTTTTGCAGTCAAAGACAGTCTGAGTTGTTTGTTTTCTAAAAGTTGCTAGAAATGAGTTAATGTTGACTTGACTTGGGTAATTTGGTAGCTCTGATTTCGAAAATATGACTAGTTTTTTATAACTCTGACAGTTTTTACAATTTGACGTCATAATTACTTTTAAGAGTGGCACAGAAGCAAAATGTCCCGCATTGATGATGGTCGTGAACGTAGTAAATAATAACTATATCTTTGCAATTTCAAAAGTCGAACCACTTAGAGAATCGTGTTGTATATTTTAAGCACGAGTAGGTAGCCAGCTCATCACTGTAGTCATTGCAGCGTTACTGAGCGAAGGAAAATGCAAGACATTACACGGTGTCACTGCAAGAGATGAATTAGCATGTTGTCTTTCTGCTTATAGCTGCGACACGATTCTTTGAAGGTCATTGCTTGTGAAACAGCTACTGCAAAAACAGACATCACAACCTGCTTTTTTAATGGAAATCATATCCAATATGGATTAAGTAACACAGTTTTCGATTGAATATATAAATCCTTCAATTCCACACCACACACCACTCGTTTCTCTTTGGAATTTTGCTAAGAAATATTTCTCAATCTCGTAGGCGATGCTTGGATCAGACCATGAGTGATTCTGATCATGTATTTTGATTTTCATTTTGATATACACTGACGGGTCACACGGGTAACACTACAGGTCACACCAAGGGTCACACTTTCTGACATCATTTTCCTATTGAGATTCTTAACACTTTCAACGGGTCACACGGGTAACACCCTTTTATTTAAAATATACTCTATATTATTTTATTAATTGATCGTTACCCCTGTGACCCGTGATTTCTCTGTATAATTCCTATAGAAAATGATGTTTCTTTGGTGTGACTCGTGGTGCGACCCGTCAAAAGAATTTACCTAGTAGTTTCGTGTCAAAAATGCGTTGAGCATTTTCATTTCATATACATATTTTATCTTGTTCTGTTGTTGTTTTTAGATTTACAATTTAACACTTAAGACGTTCACCATTGCCTTTACTTATCATTTTCATACTTTTTGAAAGAGAAGATATTGTTTATGCTTGAATGCAAAAACCGTATCCCCAAAATCTACAAAACTCCCTCTGCTATATGTAGTTATTAACTGACGTAATAAAGGACTTAAAACAAACATTGCATCACATTTAAATAGCCTCATATATTCCATGAATTGAAAAAGCAAAAATTTCAGGCCTCCACTACTTGTAGATTTATTTTCACATCAAATTTCACATAATACTTTTTTTGCAGTCAAAGACAGTCTGAGTTGTTTGTTTTCTAAAAGTTGCTAGAAATGAGTTAATGTTGACTTGACTTGGGTAATTTGGTAGCTCTGATTTCGAAAATGACCAGTTTTTTTATAACTCTGACAGTTTTTACAATTTGACGTCATAATTACTTTTAAGAGTGGCACAGAAGCAAAATGTCCCGCATTGATGATGGTCATGAACATAAAAAATAATAACTATATCTTTGCAATTTCAAAAGTCGAACCACTTAGAGAATCGTGTTGCATATTTTCAGCACGAGTAGGTAGCCAGCTCATCACTGTAGTCACTGCAGCGCATTACTGAGCGAAGGAAAATGCAAGACATTACACGGTGTCACTGTAAGAGATGAATTAGCATGTTGTCTTTCTGCTTATAGCTGCGACACGATTCTTTGAAGGTTATTGCTTGTGAAACAACTACTGCAAAAACAGACATCACAACCTGCTTTTTTAATGGAAATCACATCCAATAAGGATTAAGTAACACAGTTTTCGATTGAATATATAAAGCTTTCAATTCCACACCACACACCCACTCGTTTCTCTTTGGAATTTTGCTAAGGAATATTTCTCAATCTCATAGGCGATGCTTGGATTAGACATTGAGTGATTCTGATCATGTATTTTGATTTTCATTTTGATATACTCTGACGGGTCACACGGGTAACACTACAGGTCACACCACGGGTCACACTTTGTGACATCATTTTCCTATTGAGATTCTTAACACTTTCAACGGGTCACACGGGTAACACCCTTTTATTTAAAATATGCTCTATATTATTTCATTAATTGGTCGTTACCCGTGTGACCTGTGATTTCTCTGTATAATTCCTATAGAAAATGATGTTTCTTTGGTGTGACCCATGGTGTGACCCGTCAAAAGAAATTACCTAGTAGTTTCGTTTCAAAAATGCGTTGAGCATTTTCATTTCATATAGATACTTTATCTTGTTTTGTTGTTGTTTTTAGATTTACAATTTAATACTTAAGACGTTCACTGTTGCCTTTACTTATCATTTTCATTCTTTTTGAAAGAGAAGATATTGTTTAAGCTTGAATGCAAAAACCGTATCCCCAAAATCTACAAAACTCCATCTGCTATATGTAGTTATTAACTGACGTAATAAAGGACTTAAAACAAACATTGCATCACATTTAAATTCCCTCATATATTCCATGAATTGAAAAAGCAAAAAATTTCAGGCCTCCACTACTTGTAGATTTATTTTCACATCAAATTTCACATAATACTTTTTTGCAGTCAAAGACAGTCTGAGTCATTTGTTTTCTAAAAGTTGCTAGAAATGAGTTAATGTTGACTTGACTTGGGTAATTTGGTAGCTCTGATTTCGAAAATATGACTAGTTTTTTATAACTCTTTTACAAGTTTTTACAATTTGACGTCATAATTACTTTTAAGAGTGGCACAGAAGCAAAATGTCCCGCATTGATGATGGTCATGAACATAGTAAATAATAACTATATCTTTGCAATTTCAAAAGTCGAACCACTTAGAGAATCGTGTTGTATATTTTCAGCACGAGTAGGTAGCCAGCTCATCACTGTAGTCATTGCAGCACGTTACTGAGCGGAGGAAAATGCAAGACATTACACGGTGTCACTGAAAGAGATGAATTAGCATGTTGTCTTTCTGCTTATAGCTGCGACACGATTCTTTGAAGGTTATTGCTTGTGAAACAACTACTGCAAAACAGACTTCACAACCTGCTTTTTGATGGAAATCACATCCAATAAGGATTAAGTAACACAGTTTTCGATTGAATATATAAAGCTTTCAATTCCACACCACACACCCACTCGTTTCTCTTTGGAATTTTGCTAAGGAATATTTCTCAATCTCGTAGGCGATGCTTGGATCAGACATTGAGTGATTCTGATCATGTATTTTGATTTTCATTTTGATATACACTGACGGGTCACACCACGGGTCACACTTTGTGACATCATTTTCCTATTGAGATTCTTAACACTTTCAACGGGTCACAGGGGTAACACCCTTTTATTTAAAATATACTCTATATTATTTTATTAATTGATCATTACACGTGTGACCCGTGATTTCTCTGTATAATTCCTATAGAAAATGATGTTTCTTTGGTGTGACCCATGGTGTGACCCGTGTGACCAGTCAAAAGAATTTACCTAGTAGTTTCGTTTCAAAAATGCGTTGAGCATTTTCATTTCATATAGATATTTTATCTTGTTTTGTTGTTGTTTTTAGATTTACAATTAAATTTCTAACTGAAAAGTGGTGTTAGAAGTATCTAAAATTTTAAAACAATTTGAGTTACAAAGAGGTCGGCAAGATGGGGACTCTTGTAGGTGCTTAAAGATGTGAGAATTCCTATCCCGGGATAGATGTTCACGGACACCTGTTGCGAAATGTCGGCTGGTTTCACCAACAGCGAGATCGACAGATTCTACAAGTGGAATGTTAGTGAATAGGCTTTCAACATCGATAAGGATATTAAAAGTCTCGTTACTACTCTTAAGAAAAATCTTTTTCCATCTTATCTCATTGATAGGGTAGTTAACAACTACATTGATAAGATCCATAACTCTTCTCCATCATCACAACTTTCAGCCACCTCACAAAACATCGCTACTAGCTATTTTAAGTTACCTTTCATAGGACCATACTCTAATATGACTCAGCGTAAAATAAGAACTTTAATTAATCGTTACTGTAAAGATTTAGATATACGGATTGTTTTTACTTCTTTAAAAATTCGTAACTTGTTTGGGGTTAAGGATTCCATCCCTGGATCACTTGAGGCACGTGTTGTTTACAAATTTGTTTGCGCAGGATGTAATTCTGCATCGTATGTTGGTGAAACCAGCCGACATTTCGCAACACGTGTCCGTGAACATCTATCCCGGGATAGGAATTCTCACATCTTTAAGCACCTGCAAGAGTCTCCATCTTGCCGACCTCTTTGTAACTCAAATTGTTTTAAAATTTTAGATACTTCTAACACCACTTTTCAGTTAAAAATCAAGGAAGCTCTACATATTAACTGGGAGAAACCCACCCTCAATAAGCAACTTTTTCATTATAATTTAACTTTATCCCTTTGAGCTTTGTAACTATGTTTTTCTAGTTCTCATTATCTTTCTTTTTCACAGTTTTTTGATTAATCTTTACCGATCTTGTTATGCTTTTGTTTTTCAATGTGTCGCTTTGTTATTATAATGATGTATTTTTGCCTTTATATTTCACAATTTTGTAGTGTTCAACATTGTAACTGAAGATGAATTAATATAATTCGAAACATGTCTTACAAGTTCAAAAATGTTGTCTGTTTTTTGAAATGCCTCATTTACAATTAAATACTTAAGACGTTTGCTGTTGCCTTTACTTATCATTTTCATTCTTTTTGAAAGAGAAGCTATTGTTTAAGCTTGAATGCAAAAACCGTATCCCCAAAATCTACAAAACTCCATCTGCTATATGTAGTTATTAACTGACGTAATAAAGGACTTAAAACAAACATTGCATCACATTTAAATTCCCTCATATATTCCATGAATTGAAAAAGCAAAAAATTTCAGGCCTCCACTACTTGTAGATTTATTTTCACATCAAATTTCACATAATACTTTTTTTGCAGTCAAAGACAGTCTGAGTCATTTGTTTTCTAAAAGTTGCTAGAAATGAGTTAATGTTGACTTGACTTGGGTAATTTGGTAGCTCTGATTTCGAAAATATGACTAGTTTTTTTATAACTCTGACAGTTTTTACAATTTGACATCATAATTACTTTTAAGAGTGGCACAGAAGCAAAATGTCCCGCATTGATGATGGTCATGAACATAGTAAATAATAACTATATCTTTGCAATTTCAAAAGTCGAACCACTTAGAGAATCGTGTTGTATATTTTCAGCACGAGTAGGTAGCCAGCTCATCACTGTAGTCATTGCAGCACGTTACTGAGCGGAGGAAAATGCAAGACATTAGACGGTGTCACTGTAAGAGATGAATTAGCATGTTGTCCTTCTGCTTATAGCTGCGACATGATTCTTTGAAGGTTATTGCTTGTGAAACAACTACTGCCAAAACAGACTTCACAACCTGCTTTTTGATGGAAATCACATCCAATAAGGATTAAGTAACACAGTTTTCGATTGAATATAAAGCTTTCAATTCCACACCACACACCCACTCGTTTCTCTTTGGAATTTTGCTAAGGAATATTTCTCAATCTCGTAGGCGATGCTTGGATCAGACATTGCGTGATTCTGATCATGTATTTTGATTTTCATTTTGATATACACTGACGGGTCACAGAGGTAACACTACGGGTTACACCACGGGTCACACTTTGTGACATCATTTTCCTATTGAGATTCTTAACACTTTCAACGGGTCACACGGGTAACACCCTTTTATTTAAAATATACTCTATATTATTTTATTAATTGATCGTTACACGTGTGACCCGTGATTTCTCTGTATAATTCCTATAGAAAATGATGTTTCTTTGGTGTGACCCGTCAAAAGAATTTACCTAGTAGTTTCGTTTCAAAAATGCGTTGAGCATTTTCATTTCATATAGATATTTTATCTTGTTTTGTTGTTGTTTTTAGATTTACAATTTAATACTTAAGACGTTCACCGTTGCCTTTACTTATCATTTTCATACTTTTTGAAAGAAAAGATATTGTTTAAGCTTGAATGCAAAAACCGTATCCCCAAAATCTACAAAACTCCATCTGCTATATGTAGTTATTAACTGACGTAATAAAGGACTTAAAACAAACATTGCATCACATTTAAATACCCTCATATATTCCATGAATTGAAAAGCAAAAATTTCAGGCCTCCACTACTTGTAGATTTATTTTCACATCAAATTTCACATAATACTTTTTTGCAGTCAAAGACAGTCTGAGTTGTTTGTTTTCTAAAAGTTGCTAGAAAAGAGTTAATGTTGACTTGACTTGGGTAATTTGGTAGCTCTGATTTCGAAAATATGACTAGTTTTTTATAACTCTCACAGTTTTTACAATTTGACGTCATAATTACTTTTAAGAGTGGCACAGAAGCAAAATGTCCCGCATTGATGATGGTCGTGAACATAGTAAATAATAACTATATCTTTGCAATTTCAAAAGTCGAACCACTTAGAGAATCGTGTTGTATATTTTCAGCACGAGTAGGTAGCCAGCTCATCACTGTAGTCATTGTAGCTCGTTACTGAGCGAAGGAAAATGCAAGACATTACATGGTGTCACTGTAAGAGATTAATTAGCATGTTGTCTTTCTGCTTATAGCTGCAACACGATTCTTTGAAGGTTATTGCTTGTGAAACAACTACTGCAAAACAGACTTCACAACCTGCTTTTTTGATGGAAATCACATCCAATAAGGATTAAGTAACACAGTTTTCGATTGAATATATAAAGCTTTCAATTCCACACCACACACCCACTCGTTTCTCTTTGGAATTTTGCTAAGGAATATTTCTCAATCTCATAGGCGATGCTTGGATTAGACATTGAGTGATTCTAATCATGTATTTTGATTTTCATTTTGATATACTCTGACGGGTCACACGGGTAACACTACAGGTCACACCACGGGTCACACTTTGTGACATCATTTTCCTATTGAGATTCTTAACACTTTCAACGGGTCATACAGGTAACACCCTTTTATTTAAAATATGCTCTATATTATTTCATTAATTGGTCGTTACCCGTGTGACCTGTGATTTCTCTGTATAATTCCTATAGAAAATGATGTTTCTTTGGTGTGACCCATGGTGTGACCCGTCAAAAGAAATTACCTAGTAGTTTCGTTTCAAAAATGCGTTGAGCATTTTCATTTCATATAGATACTTTATCTTGTTTTGTTGTTGTTTTTAGATTTACAATTTAATACTTAAGACGTTCACTGTTGCCTTTACTTATCATTTTCATTCTTTTTGAAAGAGAAGATATTGTTTAAGCTTGAATGCAAAAACCGTATCCCCAAAATCTACAAAACTCCATCTGCTATATGTAGTTATTAACTGACGTAATAAAGGACTTAAAACAAACATTGCATCACATTTAAATTCCCTCATATATTCCATGAATTGAAAAGCAAAAAATGTCAGGCCTCCACTACTTGTAGATTTATTTTCACATCAAATTTCACTTAATACTTTTTTTTGCGGTCAAAGACAGTCTGAGTCATTTGTTTTCTAAAAGTAGCTAGGAATGAGTTAATGTTGACTTGACTTCGGTAATTTGGTAGCTCTGATTTCGAAAATATGACTAGTTTTTTTATAACTCTCACAGTTTTTACAATTTGACGTCATAATTACTTTTAAGAGTGCCACAGAAGCAAAATGTCCGGCATTGATGATGGTCGTGAACATAGTAAATAATAACTATATCTTTGCAATTTCAAAAGTCGAACCACTTAGAGAATCGTGTTGTATATTTTCAGCACGAGTAGGTAGCCAGCTCATCACTGTAGTCATTGTAGCTCGTTACTGAGCGAAGGAAAATGCAAGACATTACATGGTGTCACTGTAAGAGATTAATTAGCATGTTGTCTTTCTGCTTATAGCTGCAACACGATTCTTTGAAGGTTATTGCTTGTGAAACAACTACTGCAAAAACAGACTTCACAACCTGCTTTTTTGATGGAAATCACATCCAATAAGGATTAAGTAACACAGTTTTCGATTGAATATATAAAGCTTTCAATTCCACACCACACACCCACTCGTTTCTCTTTGGAATTTTGCTAAGGAATATTTCTCAGTCTCATAGGTGATGCTTGGATCAGACATTGAGTGATTCTGATCATGTATTTTGATTTTCATTTTGATATACACTGACGGGTCACAGAGGTAACACTACGGGTTACACCACGGGTCACACTTTGTGACATCATTTTCCTATTGAGATTCTTAACACTTTCAACGGGTCACACGGGTAACACCCTTTTATTTAAAATATACTCTATATTATTTTATTAATTGATCGTTACACGTGTGACCCGTGATTTCTCTGTATAATTCCTATAGAAAATGATGTTTCTTTGGTGTGACCCGTCAAAAGAATTTACCTAGTAGTTTCGTTTCAAAAATGCGTTGAGCATTTTCATTTCATATAGATATTTTATCTTGTTTTGTTGTTGTTTTTAGATTTACAATTTAATACTTAAGACGTTCACCGTTGCCTTTACTTATCATTTTCATACTTTTTGAAAGAAAAGATATTGTTTAAGCTTGAATGCAAAAACCGTATCCCCAAAATCTACAAAACTCCATCTGCTATATGTAGTTATTAACTGACGTAATAAAGGACTTAAAACAAACATTGCATCACATTTAAATACCCTCATATATTCCATGAATTGAAAAAGCAAAAATTTCAGGCCTCCTCTAGTTGTAGATTTATTTTCACATCAAATTTCACATAATACAATTTTTTTGCAGTCAAAGACAGTCTGAGTCGCTTGCTTTCTAAAAGTTGCTAGAAATGATTTAATGTTGACTTGACTTGGGTAATTTGGTAGCTCTGATTTCGGAAATACGACTAGTTTTTTTATAACTCTCACAGTTTTTACAATTTGACGTCATAATTACTTTTAAGAGTGGCACAGAAGCAAAATGTCCCGCATTGATGATGGTCGTGAACGTAGTAAATAATAACTATATCTTTGCAATTTCAAAAGTCGAACCACTTAGAGAATCGTGTTGTATATTTTCAGCACGAGTAGGTAGCCAGCTCATCACTGTAGTCATTGCAGCGTTACTGAGCGAAGGAAAATGCAAGACATTACATGGTGTCACTGTAAGAGATTAATTAGCATGTTGTCTTTCTGCTTATAGCTGCAACACGATTCTTTGAAGGTTATTGCTTGTGAAACAACTACTGCAAAAACAGACATCACAACCTGCTTTTTTAATGGAAATCACATCCAATAAGGATTAAGTAACACAGTTTTCGATTGAATATATAAAGCTTTCAATTCCACACCACACACCCACTCGTTTCTCTTTGGAATTTTGCTAAGGAATATTTCTCAATCTCGTAGGCGATGCTTGGATCAGACATTGAGTGATTCTGATCATGTATTTTGATTTTCATTTTGATATACACTGACGGGTCACACGGGTAACACTACAGGTCACACCACGGGTCACACTTTGTGACATCATTTTCCTATTGAGATTCTTAACACTTTCAACGGGTCACACGGGTAACACCCTTTTATTTAAAATATGCTCTATATTATTTTATTAATTGATCGTTACCCGTGTGATCTGTGATTTCTCTGTATGATTCCTATAGAAAATGATGTTTCTTTGGTTTGACCTGTGGTGTGACCCGTCAAAAGAAATTACCTAGTAGTTTCGTTTCAAAAATGGGTTGAGCATTTTCATTTCATCTAGATATTTTATCTTGTTTTGTTGTTGTTTTTAGATTTACAATTTAATACTTAAGACATTCACTGTTGCCTTTACTTATCATTTTCATTCTTTTTGAAAGAGAAGATATTGTTTAAGCTTGAATGCAAAAACCGTATCCCCAAAATCTACAAAACTCCATCTGCTATATGTAGTTATTAACTGACGTAATAAAGGACTTAAAACAAACATTGCATCACATTTAAATTCCCTCATATATTCCATGAATTGAAAAGCAAAAAATTTCAGGCCTCCACTACTTGTAGATTTATTTTCACATCAAATTTCACATAATACTTTTTTTGCAGTCAAAGACAGTCTGAGTCATTTGTTTTCTAAAAGTTGCTAGAAATGAGTTAATGTTGACTTGACTTCGGTAATTTGGTAGCTCTGATTTCGAAAATATGACTAGTTTTTTTATAACTCTCACAGTTTTTACAATTTGACGTCATAATTACTTTTAAGAGTGGCACAGAAGCAAAATGTCCCGCATTGATGATGGTCGTGAACATAGTAAATAATAACTATATCTTTGCAATTTCAAAAGTCGAACCACTTAGAGAATCGTGTTGTATATTTTCAGCACGAGTAGGTAGCCAGCTCATCACTGTAGTCATTGTAGCGCGTTACTGAGCGAAGGAAAATGCAAGACATTACATGGTGTCACTGTAAGAGATTAATTAGCATGTTGTCTTTCTGCTTATAGCTGCAACACGATTCTTTGAAGGTTATTGCTTGTGAAACAACTACTGCAAAAACAGACTTCACAACCTGCTTTTTTGATGGAAATCACATCCAATAAGGATTAAGTAACACAGTTTTCGATTGAATATATAAAGCTTTCAATTCCACACCACACACCCACTCGTTTCTCTTTGGAATTTTGCTAAGGAATATTTCTCAATCTCTTAGGCGATGCTTGGATCAGACATTGAGTGATTCTGATCATGTATTTTGATTTTCATTTTGATATACACTGACGGGTCACAGAGGTAACACTACAGGTTACACCACGGGTCACACTTTGTGACATCATTTTCCTATTGAGATTCTTAACACTTTCAACGGGTCACACTGGGTAACACCCTTTTATTTAAAATATACTCTATATTATTTTATTAATTGATCGTTACCCGTGTGACCTGTGATTTCTCTGTATAATTCCTATAGAAAATGATGTTTCTTTGGTGTGACCCGTGTGACCCATCAAAAGAATTTACCTAGTAGTTTCGTTTCAAAAATGCGTTGAGCATTTTCATTTCATATAGATATTTTATCTTGTTTTGTTGTTGTTTTTAGATTTACAATTTAATACTTAAGACGTTCACTGTTGCCTTTACTTATCATTTTCATACTTTTGAAAGAGAAGATATTGTTTAAGCTTGAATGCAAAACCGTATCCCCAAAATCTACAAAACTCCATCTGCTATATGTAGTTATTAACTGACGTAATAAAGGACTTAAAACAAACATTGCATCACATTTAAATACCCTCATATATTCCATGAATTGAAAAAGCAAAAAATTTCAGGCCTCCTCTAGTTGTATATTTATTTTCACATCAAATTTCACATAATACAATTTTTTTGCAGTCAAAGACAGTCTGAGTCGCTTGCTTTCTAAAAGTTGCTAGAAATGATTTAATGTTGACTTGACTTGGGTAATTTGGTAGCTCTGATTTCGGAAATACGACTAGTTTTTTATAACTCTGACAGTTTTTACAATTTGACGTCATAATTACTTTTAAGAGCGGCACAGAAGCAAAATGTCCCGCATTGATGATGGTCATGAAAATAAAAAATAATAACTATATCTTTGCAATTTCAAAAGTCGAACCACTTAGAGAATCGTGTTGTATATTTTCAGCACAAGTAGGTAGCCAGCTCATCACTGTAGTCATTGCAGCGTTACTGAGCAAAGGAAAATGCAAGACATTACACGGTGTCACTGCAAGAGATGAATTAGCATGTTGTCTTTCTGCTTATAGCTGCAACACGATTCTTTGAAGGTTATTGCTTGTGAAACAACTACTGCAAAACAGACATCACAACCTGCTTTTTAATGGAAATCACATCCAATAAGGATTAAGTAACACAGTTTTCGATTGAATATATAAAGCTTTCAATTCCACACCACACACCCACTCGTTTCTCTTTGGAATTTTGCTAAGGAATATTTCTCAATCTCATAGGCGATGCTTGGATTAGACATTGAGTGATTCTGATCATGTATTTTGATTTTCATTTTGATATACTCTGACGGGTCACACGGGTAACACTACAGGTCACACCACGGGTCACACTTTGTGACATCATTTTCCTATTGAGATTCTTAACACTTTCAACGGGTCATACAGGTAACACCCTTTTATTTAAAATATGCTCTATATTATTTCATTAATTGGTCGTTACCCGTGTGACCTGTGATTTCTCTGTATAATTCCTATAGAAAATGATGTTTCTTTGGTGTGACCCGTGTGACCCGTCAAAAGAATTTACCTAGTAGTTTCGTTTCAAAAATGCGTTGAGCATTTTCATTTCATATAGATATTTTATCTTGTTTTGTTGTTGTTTTAGATTTACAATTTAATACTTAAGACGTTCACTGTTGCCTTTACTTATCATTTTCATACTTTTGAAAGAGAAGATATTGTTTAAGCTTGAATGCAAAAACCGTATCCCCAAAATCTACAAAACTCCATCTGCTATATGTAGTTATTAACTGACGTAATAAAGGACTTAAAACAAACATTGCATCACATTTAAATACCCTCATATATTCCATGAATTGAAAAAGCAAAAAATTTCAGGCCTCCTCTACTTGTAGATTTATTTTCACATCAAATTTCACATAATACAATTTTTTTGCAGTCAAAGACAGTCCGAGTCGCTTGCTTTCTAAAAGTTGCTAGAAATGATTTAATGTTGACTTGACTTGGGTAATTTGGTAGCTCTGATTTCGGAAATACGACTAGTTTTTTTATAACTCTCACAGCTTTTACAATTTGACGTCATAATTACTTTTAAGAGTGGCACAGAAGCAAAATGTCCCGCATTGATGATGGTCATGAACATAGTAAATAATAACTATATCTTTGCAATTTCAAAAGTCGAACCACTTAGAGAATCGTGTTGTATATTTTCAGCACGAGTAGGTAGCCAGCTCATCACTGTAGTCATTGCAGCACGTTACTGAGCGGAGGAAAATGCAAGACATTACACGGTGTCACTGTAAGAGATGAATTAGCATGTTGTCCTTCTGCTTATAGCTGCGACACGATTCTTTGAAGGTTATTGCTTGTGAAACAACTACTGCCAAAACAGACTTCACAACCTGCTTTTTGAATGGAAATCACATCCAATAAGGATTAAGTAACACAGTTTTCGATTGAATATATAAAGCTTTCAATTCCACACCACACACCCACTCGTTTCTCTTTGGAATTTTGCTAAGGAATATTTCTCAATCTCGTAGGCGATGCTTGGATCAGACATTGAGTGATTCTGATCATGTATTTTGATTTTCATTTTGATATACACTGACGGGTCACAGAGGTAACACTACGGGTTACACCACGGGTCACACTTTGTGACATCATTTTCCTATTGAGATTCTTAACACTTTCAACGGGTCACACGGGTAACACCCTTTTATTTAAAATATGCTCTATATTATTTTATTAATTGGTCGTTACCTGTGTGACCTGTGGTTTCTCTGTATAATTCCTATAGAAAATGATGTTTCTTTGGTGTGACCCGTGTGACCCAAAAAGAATTTACCTAGTAGTTTTGTTTCAAAAATGCGTTGAGCATTTTCATTTCATATAGATATTTTATCTTGTTTTGTTGTTGTTTTTAGATTTACAATTTAATACTTAAGACGTTCACCGTTGCCTTTACTTATCATTTTCATACTTTTTGAAAGAAAAGATATTGTTTAAGCTTGAATGCAAAAACCGTATCCCCAAAATCTACAAAACTCCATCTGCTATATGTAGTTATTAACTGACGTAATAAAGGACTTAAAACAAACATTGCATCACATTTAAATACCCTCATATATTCCATGAATTGAAAAAGCAAAAAATTTCAGGCCTCCTCTAGTTGTAGATTTATTTTCACATCAAATTTCACATAATACTTTTTTGCAGTCAAAGACAGTCTGAGTTGTTTGTTTTCTAAAAGTTGCTAGAAAAGAGTTAATGTTGACTTGACTTGGGTAATTTGGTAGCTCTGATTTCGAAAATATGACTAGTTTTTTATAACTCTCACAGTTTTTACAATTTGACGTCATAATTACTTTTAAGAGCGGCACAGAAGCAAAATGTCCCGCATTGATGATGGTCGTGAACGTAGTAAATAATAACTATATCTTTGCAATTTCAAAAGTCGAACCACTTAGAGAATCGTGTTGTATATTTTCAGCACGAGTAGGTAGCCAGCTCATCACTGTAGTCATTGCAGCACGTTACTGAGCGGAGGAAAATGCAAGACATTACACGGTGTCACTGAAAGAGATGAATTAGCATGTTGTCCTTCTGCTTATAGCTGCGACACGATTCTTTGAAGATTATTGCTTGTGAAACAACTACTGCAAAAACAGACTTCACAACCTGCTTTTTTGATGGAAATCACATCCAATAAGGATTAAGTAACACAGTTTTCGATTGAATATATAAAGCTTTCAATTCCACACCACACACCCACTCGTTTCTCTTTGGAATTTTGCTAAGGAATATTTCTCAATCTCGTAGGCGATGCTTGGATCAGACATTGAGTGATTCTGATCATGTATTTTGATTTTCATTTTGATATACACTGACGGGTCACAGAGGTAACACTACAGGTTACACCACGGGTCACACTTTGTGACATCATTTTCCTATTGAGATTCTTAACACTTTCAACGGGTCACATGGGTAACACCCTTTTATTTAAAATATACTCTATATTATTTTATTAATTGATCGTTACCCGTGTGACCTGTGATTTCTCTGTATAATTCCTATAGAAAATGATGTTTCTTTGGTGTGACCCGTGTGACCCGTCAAAAGAATTTACCTAGTAGTTTCGTTTCAAAAATGCGTTGAGCATTTTCATTTCATATAGATATTTTATCTTGTTTTGTTGTTGTTTTTAGATTTACAATTTAATACTTAAGACGTTCACTGTTGCCTTTACTTATCATTTTCATTCTTTTTGAAAGAGAAGATATTGTTTAAGCTTGAATGCAAAAACCGTATCCCCAAAATCTACAAAACTCCATCTGCTATATGTAGTTATTAACTGACGTAATAAAGGACTTAAAACAAACATTGCATCACATTTAAATACCCTCATATATACCATGAATTGAAAAAGCAAAAATTTCAGGTCTCCACTACTTGTAGAATTATTTTCACATCAAATTTCACATAATACAATTTTTTTGCAGTCAAAGACAGTCTGAGTCATTTGTTTTCTAAAAGTTGCTAGAAATGAGTTAATGTTGACTTGACTTGGGTAATTTGGTAGCTCTGATTTCGAAAATATGACTAGTTTTTTTATAACTCTCACAGTTTTTACAATTTGACGTCATAATTACTTTTAAGAGTGGCACAGAAGCAAAATGTCCCGCATTGATGATGGTCGTGAACATAGTAAATAATAACTATATCTTTGCAATTTCAAAAGTCGAACCACTTAGAGAATCGTGTTGTATATTTTAAGCATGAGTAGGTAGCCAGCTCATCACTGTAGTCATTGTAGCGCGTTACTGAGCGAAGGAAAATGCAAGACATTACATGGTGTCACTGTAAGAGATTAATTAGCATGTTGTCTTTCTGATTATAGCTGCAACACGATTCTTTGAAGGTTATTGCTTGTGAAACAACTACTGCAAAAACAGACATCACAACCTGCTTTTTTAATAGAAACCACATCGAATAAGGATTAAGTAACACAGTTTTCAACTGAATATATAAATCTTTCAATTCCACACCACACACCCACTCGTTTCTCTTTGGAATTTTGCTAAGGAATATTTCTCAATCTCGTAGGCGATGCTTGGATCAGACATTGAGTGATTCTGATCATGTATTTTGATTTTCATTTTGATATACACTGACGGGTCACACGGGTAACACTACAGGTCACACCACGGGTCACACTTTGTGACATCATTTTCCTATTGAGATTCTTAACACTTTCAACGGGTCACACGGGTAACACCCTTTTATTTAAAATATGCTCTATATTATTTTATTAATTGATCGTTACCCGTGTGACCTGTGATTTCTCTGTATAATTCCTATAGAAAATGATGTTTCTTTGGTGTGACCCGTGGTGTGACCCGTCAAAAGAAATTACCTAGTAGTTTCGTTTCAAAAATGGGTTGAGCATTTTCATTTCATATAGATATTTTATCTTGTTTTGTTGTTGTTTTTAGATTTACAATTTAATACTTAAGACGTTCACTGTTGCCTTTACTTATCATTTTCATTCTTTTTGAAAGAGAAGATATTGTTTAAGCTTGAATGCAAAAACCGTATCCCCAAAATCTACAAAACTCCATCTGCTATATGTAGTTATTAACTGACGTAATAAAGGACTTAAACAAACATTGCATCACATTTAAATTCCCTCATATATTCCATGAATTGGAAAAGCAAAAAATTTCAGGCCTCCACTACTTGTAGATTTATTTCCACATCAAATTTCACATAATACTTTTTTTGCAGTCAAAGACAGTCTGAGTCATTTGTTTTCTAAAAGTTGCTAGAAATGAGTTAATGTTGACTTGACTTGGGTAATTTGGTAGCTCTGATTTCGAAAATATGACTAGTTTTTTTATAACGCTCGCAGTTTTTACAATTTGACGTCATAATTACTTTTAAGAGTGGCACAGAAGCAAAATGTCCCGCATTGATGATGGTCATGAACATAGTAAATAATAACTATATCTTTGCAATTTCAAAAGTCGAACCACTTAGAGAATCGTGTTGTATATTTTCAGCACGAGTAGGTAGCCAGCTCATCACTGTAGTCATTGCAGCACGTTACTGAGCGGAGGAAAATGCAAGACATTACACGGTGTCACTGAAAGAGATGAATTAGCATGTTGTCCTTCTGCTTATAGCTGCGACACGATTCTTTGAAGATTATTGCTTGTGAAACAACTACTGCAAAAACAGACTTCACAACCTGCTTTTTTGATGGAAATCACATCCAATAAGGATTAAGTAACACAGTTTTCGATTGAATATATAAAGCTTTCAATTCCACACCACACACCCACTCGTTTCTCTTTAGAATTTTGCTAAGGAATATTTCTCAATCTCCTAGGCGATGCTTGGATCAGACATTGAGTGATTCTGATCATGTATTTTGATTTTCATTTTGATATACACTGACGGGTCACAGAGGTAACACTACGGGTTACACCACGGGTCACACTTTGTGACTTCATTTTCCTATTGAGATTCTTAACACTTTCAACGGGTCACACGAGTAACACCCTTTTATTTGAAATATACTCTATATTATTTTATTAATTGATCATTACACGTGTGACCCGTGATTTCTCTGTATAATTCCTATAGAAAATGATGTTTCTTTGGTGTGACCCATGGTGTGACCCGTGTGACCAGTCAAAAGAATTTACCTAGTAGTTTCGTTTCAAAAATGCGTTGAGCATTTTCATTTCATATAGATATTTTATCTTGTTTTGTTGTTGTTTTTAGATTTACAATTAAAATTTCTGAATAAGGCTAGACTAGAACTTGTAAGACATGTTTCGAATTACATTAATTCATCTTCAGTTACAATGTTGAACACTACAAAATTGTGAAATATAAAGGCAAAAATACATCATTATAATAACAAAGCGACACGTTGAAAAACAAAAGCATAACAAGATCGGTAAAGATTAATCGAAAAACTGTGAAAAAGAAAGATAATGAGAACTAGAAAAACATAGTTACAAAGCTCAAAGGGATAAAGTTAAATTATAATGAAAAAGTTGCTTATTGAGGGTGGGTTTCTCCCAGTTAATATGTAGAGCTTCCTTAATTTTTAACTGAAAAGTGGTGTTAGAAGTATCTAAAATTTAAAAAAATTTGAGTTACAAAGAGGTCGGCAAGATGGGGACTCTTGCAGGTGCTTAAAGATGTGAGAATTCCTATCCCGGGATAGATGTTCCAGACACGTGTTGCGAAATGTCGGCTGGTTTCACCAACAGCGAGATCGACAGATTCTACAAGTGGAATGTTAGTGAATAGGCTTTCAACATCGATAAGGATATTAAAAGTCTCGTTACTACTCTTAAGAAAAATCTTTTTCCATCTTATCTCATTGATAGGGTAGTTAACAACTACATTGATAAGATCCATAACTCTTCTCCATCATCACAACTTTCAGCCACCTCACAAAACATCGCTACTAGCTATTTTAAGTTACCTTTCATAGGACCATACTCTAATATGACTCAGCGTAAAATAAGAACTTTAATTAATCGTTACTGTAAAGATTTAGATATACGGATTGTTTTTACTTCTTTTAAAATTCGTAACCTGTTTGGGGTTAAGGATTCCATCCCTGGATCACTTGAGGCACGTGTTGTTTACAAATTTGTTTGCGCAGGATGTAATTCTGCATCGTATGTTGATGAAACCAGCCGACATTTTGCAACACGTGTCCGTGAACATCTATCCCGGGATAGGAATTCTCACATCTTTAAGCACCTGTAAGAGTCTCCATCTTGCCGACCTCTTTGTAACTCAAATTGTTTTAAAATTTTAGATACTTCTAACACCACTTTTCAGTTAAAAATCAAGGAAGCTCTACATATTAACTGGGAGAAACCCACCCTCAATAAGCAACTTTTTCATTATAATTTAACTTTATCCCTTTGAGCTTTGTAACTATGTTTTTCTAGTTCTCATTATCTTTCTTTTTCACAGTTTTTTGATTAATCTTTACCGATCTTGTTATGCTTTTGTTTTTCAACGTGTCGCTTTGTTATTATAATGATGTATTTTTGCCTTTATATTTCACAATAATGTAGTGTTCAACATTGTAACTGAAGATGAATTAATGTAATTCGAAACATGTCTTACAAGTTCAAAAATGTCGTCTGTTTTTTGAAATGCCTCATTTACAATTAAATACTTAAGACGTTTGCTGTTGCCTTTACTTATCATTTTCATTTTTTTGAAAGAGAACATATTGTTTAAGCTTGAATGCAAAAACCGTATCCCCAAAATCTACAAAACTCCATCTGCTATATGTAGTTATTAACTGACGTAATAAAGGACTTAAAACAAACATTGCATCACATTTAAATTCCCTCATATATTCCATGAATTGAAAAAGCAAAAAATTTCAGGCCTCCACTACTTGTAGATTTATTTTCACATCAAATTTCACATAATACTTTTTTTGCAGTCAAAGACAGTCTGAGTCATTTGTTTTCTAAAAGTTGCTAGAAATGAGTTAATGTTGACTTGACTTGGGTAATTTGGTAGCTCTGATTTCGAAAATATGACTATTTTTTTTATAACTCTGACAGTTTTTACAATTTGACGTCATAATTACTTTTAAGAGTGGCACAGAAGCAAAATGTCCCGCATTGATGATGGTCATGAACATAGTAAATAATAACTATATCTTTGCAATTTCCAAAGTCGAACCACTTAGAGAATCGTGTTGTATATTTTCAGCACGAGTAGGTAGCCAGCTCATCACTGTAGTCATTGCAGCACGTTACTGAGCGGAGGAAAATGCAAGACATTACACGGTGTCACTGTAAGAGATGAATTAGCATGTTGTCCTTCTGCTTATAGCTGCGACACGATTCTTTGAAGGCTATTGCTTGTGAAACAACTACTGCAAAAACAGACTTCACAACCTGCTTTTTTGATGGAAATCACATCCAATAAGGATTAAGTAACACAGTTTTCAATTGAATATATAAATCTTTCAATTCCACACCACACACCCACTCGTTTCTCTTTGGAATTTTGCTAAGGAATATTTCTCAATCTCGTAGGCGATGCTTGGATCAGACATTGAGTGATTCTGATCATGTATTTTGATTTTCATTTTGATATACACTGACGGGTCACACGGGTAACACTACAGGTCACACCACGGGTCACACTTTGTGACATCATTTTCCTATTGAGATTCTTAACACTTTCAACGGGTCACAGGGGTAACACCCTTTTATTTAAAATATGCTCTGTATTATTTTATTAATTGATCGTTACCCCTGTGACCTGTGATTTCTCTGTATAATTCCTATAGAAAATGATGTTTCTTTGGTTTGACCCGTGGTGTGACCCATCAAAAGAAATTACCTAGTAGTTTTGTTTCAAAAATGGGTTGAGCATTTTCATTTCATATAGATATTTTATCTTGTTTTGTTGTTGTTTTTAGATTTACAATTTAATACTTAAGACGTTCACTGTTGCCTTTACTTATCATTTTCATTCTTTTTGAAAGAGAAGATATTGTTTAAGCTTGAATGCAAAAACCGTATCCCCAAAATCTACAAAACTCCATCTGCTATATGTAGTTATTAACTGACGTAATAAAGGACTTAAAACAAACATTGCATCACATTTAAATTCCCTCATATACTCCATGAATTGAAAAGCAAAAAATTTCAGGCCTCCACTACTTGTAGATTTATTTTCACATCAAATTTCACTTAATACTTTTTTTGCGGTCAAAGACAGTCTGAGTCATTTGTTTTCTAAAAGTTGCTAGAAATGAGTTAATGTTGACTTGACTTGCGTAATTTGGTAGCTCTGATTTCGAAAATATGACTAGTTTTTTTATAACGCTCGCAGTTTTTACAATTAGACGTCATAATTACTTTTAAGAGTGGCACAGAAGCAAAATGTCCCGCATTGATGATGGTCATGAACATAGTAAATAATAACTATATCTTTGCAATTTCAAAAGTTGAACCACTTAGAGAATCGTGTTGTATATTTTCAGCACGAGTAGGTAGCCAGCTCATCACTGTAGTCATTGCAGCACCTTACTGAGCGGAGGAAAATGCAAGACATTACATGGTGTCACTGTAAGAGATGAATTAGCATGTTGTCCTTCTGCTTATAGCTGCGACACGATTCTTTGAAGGCTATTGCTTGTGAAACAACTACTGCAAAAACAGACTTCACAACCTGCTTTTTTGATGGAAATCACATCCAATAACGATTAAGTAACACAGTTTTCGATTGAATATATAAAGCTTTCAATTCCACACCACACACCCACTTGTTTCTCTTTGGAATTTTGCTAAGGAATATTTCTCAATCTCGTAGGCGATGCTTGCATCAGACATTGAGTGATTCTGATCATGTATTTTGATTTTCATTTTGATATACACTGAGGGGTCACAGAGGTAACACTACGGGTTACACCACGGGTCACACTTTGTGACATCATTTTCCTATTGAGATTCTTAACACTTTCAACAGGTCACACGGGTAACACCCTTTTATTTACCATTGCCTTTACTTATCATTTTCATACTTTTTGAAAGAGAAGATATTGTTTAAGCTTGAATGCAAAAACCGTATCCCCAAAATCTACAAAACTCCACCTGCTATATGTAGTTATTAACTGACGTAATAAAGGACTTAAAACAAACATTGCATCACATTTAAATGCCCTCAAATATTCCATGAAATGAAAAAGCAAAAAATTTCAGGCCTCCACTACTTGTAGATTTATTCTCACATCAAATTTCACATAATACTTTTTTGCAGTCAAAGACAGTCTGAGTCGTTTGTTTTCTAAAAGTTGCTAGAAATGAGTTAATGTTGACTTGACTTCGGTAATTTGGTAGCTCTGACAGTCAAAGACAATCCTCGCCCAAACTCTTGACACATGTTACCAAAAATTTGAATGCCAACAAACGGCTGACAGTCCCAGCTCCCCCCTCCCCCCAATCCAATATTGTTACAGTTTGTAAAGTTATCAATTATCAATTTCCAACATTGAATTTGGGGGGAAGTGGGGTGTGATGCTAGAAAAGCGACATTGAAAGGAAAGTGAGCAGCTTTTTCTCCAAAAATCTTGAAATTTTCTGTTTGTGTTAACAGGTTTTGGCGAGGATTGCAGTTGTTAATCAACGTGCTCCAGCTCAGAGTATAAAGACGAGTGCCCCGTTTGATTTTGTCAGTATTGATTTCGTACATCTGGAGAAAAGTTGTGGAGGATATGAATATATCCTAGTAATAGTTGACCATTTCACCCGTTTCGCACAAGGTTATGCAATTAAAAATAAATCCGCTAAGACTGCTGCTGAGAAGCTGTTTAATGACTTTATTCAAAGATTTTGATACCCTCAAAGAATACATCATGACCAGGGAACCGAATTTGAGAACGATTTATTCCACCATTTAGAATAACTAACTAATATTAAACGTTCACGGACAACACCTTATCATCCAATGGGCAATGCTCAGTGTGAGCGTTTTAACCAAACCTTTTTGTCAATGCTAGGCTGCCTCTTTGATTCATAAAAGTCGCGGTGGAAAGATCATGTAAATAAGTTTATATTTGCGTACAATTGGACTCGAAATGACTCTACAGGTTTCTTACCCTATGAATTGTTATTCGGGAGAAAGCCAAGGTTACCGATTGACATTATCTTTGGACGCACTAAAAGTACCGTGTGTAAGAGATACCCACAATATTTAAAGGACTGGAAACAAGCAATGGAAGAAGCATCAAGATCGCAGCGCAAAAATCGGGTCAAAGTATGGAGAAAGGAAGAGAAAGCTAACATGAAAGAGCTTTTGCCACGGACTTGAAACCTGGTGACTGTGTGCTAGTAAAGAGATTGTTAGAAAGAGGAGGACCAGGAAAATTACGATCCTTTTGGGAAGACGATGTGTATCTTGTTATTAGGAGACCAGATCTCAACAACGCAGTTTATGAATTCAAGCGGGAAACAGGTATAAGAAGGAAGTGAATGCTTCATTGTAATCTGATGTTGCCTTGCCCATTTCTGTCATACGAAGCAGAGCCAGAAACACCAGTCAACGTCAATCAAATTGTGTTGTCGAATCAGAAGAAGAAAGGTTAGCGGATGATAACGAATTCGACCTAAGCCTGGACCCAAATCAACTTACTGAAGTCACGCAACATATTCATAACAACGATCCAACTTCAGAAGTGGCCGATCATTGAGATGCAGAGTAACATTCTCAGATACAATGTGATAATTCAGATTATGAGGCAGAGGAACAGCGAGATAATTCAGATTATGAGGCAGAGGACCTGTCGTCGCAACCGCATGTTACCCAACGACCTCAAAGAATACGTATACGGCTCATTAAAATCAAGACAAAGAGTTAAGACAATAGGCTTCCAGACCAGTCCTCACTTCTATTGACTATGTTTTGTAGAAATAAGCATTTTTCAGCAAGTTGTCAAACTGTAACAGATCCAAACGTGAGAAAGAAGAAACGCTGTTTCATCTGCTTAAAACCTGGTCATCAAAGCAAAGACTGCATTGGAAATAAAAGATGTCACCGATGCAGTGGAAGACATTATACAGCAATCTGTGGAGCATCAATAAATGCAGGGTATCAAAGACAAGCACAGAATCAAACAGCTCAGGTCTCTATAGCACAACCAGTCTCTTCTAATGATCAAAATCAAGCAGGATCAAGTACTGTAAGTACAAATTTATGCATTTCACAAGATCAAAGTAACAATTCTATTCTGTTGCAAACAGCAAAAGCAACAGTTCATAAAGTCGACAATGAAGCAAACTCTAGTCAAATTCGCCTTTTTTAGACTCTGGCTCTCAAAAGTCGTATATAACTACTAGTTTAAGAGAGAAATTGCAAGTTCCCAAAGTCAAATAAGATAAAGTTTTGATAAAAGTTTTGATAAAAGAGTTTGGGAATACAACGGGTACATTTGAAACATGTGATTCAGTACAAATAGCTGTTAAAGGTCAAGATAATCTTACTACCTTAATAAACGCTTATGTAGTAGACGTCATTTGCAGTCCAATTTCAAGTCAAGTAATCGATTACGCTCAAACAGCTTATTCTCATCTGAGAAATTTACAGTTAGCTGATCATGGCAGTGGAGATGAGGATGTAGAAATTGACCTTATGATAGGCTTATGCAATATCATGATGACCTTATGATGACCTTATGCAATATCACAACTGCAAAATGAAATAAGCCAAATTAAAGAAACCATCAGCAAAAACACAACACCTTCAGCATTTGAATCACTCTACAATGATCTCTCCATACAAATCAAGAAAAATAATGAGCTGCAAAATGAAAACAAAAAGCTAAAATCTGAAATTTGAAAAATAAAATCCTAGCTGACCAAACAAAATTCCTCAAGTACCCAATCAGCCCAATCACCAAAATCACCACCCAATCCATGGAGAACAGAAACACGAAGAAGAAATCCTCAAGCCCAACCAATATTCCCAAACTTTCAACACCCAAACTACTATCAAATCTTATCAAGCCAACCTACTCAACCAAATCAAACTATACCGATTTGCCTAGAACAGAAAACACCACTGGTCATCAAAACCAACAAAGATCATCAACAAATTTCAACATTCCTCCAAAAGACAGAAAGAAAACCATTATCATCATTGGAGACTCCATGACCAAAGCAATCCAACCCCACAAAATGATGCCAAAAACATCAAACTTCAAATCCATCAGCATCCCTGGCGCCACGACAACTGATTTAAACCACTACATTGTCCCCAGTATCAAAAAAGTCCTGATGCCATTGTGATTCATGCCGGAACCAATGATTTCCAACAACAAAATGCAACCATCATCTCAAATAATATTCTAAATCTTGGAAAAAAAATATCATCAAACTCACCCAACACAAAGGTATTTATCTCATCAATTATCCTAGCTTTGACAAACCACTCAATGAAGAAATAAAAAAAGCCAGCAATATCTTGAAGTCACTCTGCACCACAAAGGGATTCCTGTACGTTGATAATGATAACATATGCTCCTCTGATTTAAACAATAGTAAACTCCACTTGAACAGTCTTGGAACTTCAAAATTAGCAAAAAATATTATTGATTCATTTAAACTGTCAATCCAACCAGAACCTAATGTCTGACTATCTGAAGAAATTACGAGCATTCTAAGAAAAGGCAATAATAATGAAACAATAACATGTCCCCCAGGTAATAATAGTAATATAATCCCTGTAGATTCCCCTGCAATAGAAAACAATGAATCGCCAGCTAGAGAACTTAAAAATCTGAAATTACAATCCCCAAAAAGCATAGCATTGGGACATATAAACATTAACTCTCTACCCAACAAATATGTTGCACTTATGAATATTGTCAATCTCAATTTAGACACATTCCTAATATCAGAAACTAAGATAGATGACTCATTTTCAGATGCCCAGTTCACATGCAATGGCTACTCCAAACCCTATCGCAAAGATAGGAAACTAGGTGAAGGTGGCTTATTATGCTTTGTAAAAAACAATATACCATCAAGACAGCTCAATATAGATTCTCTTCCAAATAATATTGAGATAATCTCTATTTAGCTGAACCTTAGAAAGCAAAAATGGTTGTGCCTTGGCATATACCATCCTCCTAACCAAGATAACCAATATTTCCTTGATGAGATGAGTAAAATATTAGATTTTTACTCATCCAGTTATGAAAATATCTTCATCATGGGTGACTTTAACATGGAACCAAAAAATCAACTAACGGATAATTTTCTACAAACTTTTAACCTTTACAACTTAGTCAAAGAACCTACTTGCTATAAATGAGACACTCCTAAGTGCATTGACTTAATGTTAACAAATAAAAAGGATAGCTTTAAAAATACAATAACTGTAGAAACTGGGCTCTCAGATTTTCATAAATTAACAGCAACTAATCTTAAAACTGAATTTATTAAAGCAGAGCAAATAAAAGTTAGATATAGAGACTATAAAACCTTTGATTCCCAAATGTTCAATCACAATTTACAACAAAAATTTTGTCACAGCAATGAAATAACCAATTACACAGAATTTTCAGATATTGTTACCGATACCCTCCATTGCCATGCTCCATTAAAAGAGAAGTTAATAAGAGCAAATAATGCCCCATTTATGGATAAAGAATTAAAGAAACTTATCATGGATAGGTCGAGAGTTAAAAATAAGTTCTATAAAGAAAAGTCAAATCAAAATTGGGAAATATATGAGAAGCTACGTAATCAATGTGTAAAATTAACCCGAGAAAAGAAAGAGTCCTTTTTCAAAGAGCTGAATATAAACTTTGTAACAGATTGCAAACAATTTCGGAATACAGTTAAACCACGCTTCAACAATAAGAATCTAAAGCAAAATAAATTAATCTTAATCGAGAATGATAGTATAATCTCAAATAATGTAGAAATCGCTCAAATAATGAACAATTTCTTCATTAATATAACAGACTCCCTAAATCTACCCCAACTGACATCAATAAATTCCATCAATAACCCAGATGATCAACAACATTATAACTCCAATGATTTATGTACAATAATAGAGAAGTATAAAAACCATACTAGTATTGTGAAAATAAAACAGAATGTTGGTAATATAATTGACACATTCAACTTTAAAGAGACATATGATGGTGAAAGAAAGAGTGAAATACTAAGATTAAACATTAAAAAAGCCACAGGACCCGATGACATACCCTCGAAAATTCTTAAAATTGCAGTTGAAGGCATAACCTCTCCTCTCACTAACATATTTAATGAAGCCTTAAAGAAGTGCGAATTCCCTGAAAATCTAAAATATGCAGATGTTTCACCTATTCATAAAAAGGAAAGAACTACTGATAAAACTAACTATAGTCTAAATTCAACTTCAAAAGTCTATGAAAGACTGATAGCAAATCAAATTTCTCAATACATGGAGAATAAGATTTCTCCATTCCTATGTGGTTTTAGAAAGAATTATGGAACGCAACATGCTCTAATACGCCTTATAGAAAATCTGAAAAGAAATTTAAACAACAAGCTGAAAAATGGTGTTGTTCTAATGAATTTATCTAAGGCATACAATTGCCTCCCGCATGACCTTCTCATCGCAAAGCTTGAAGCTTATGGGTTTAGCATAGATGCCCTGCAATTTATAAAATGTTATCTTGGGGGGCGAAGGCAAACAGTTAAAATAAATTCAAACTATAGTGAATGGATGCTGATAAAACAGGGGGTCCCACAAGGATCAGTGCTGGGACCTTTACTTTTCCACATTTTTCTAAATGATTTGTTGTTCTTTCTTAAAAAAAGTAAATTGTGTAACTATGCAGATGACAATACAATATGGATAAACGGCAGTGAATCAGACGATATTATAAATTACCTAAATCAAGAAATTGAAATTTTAAACAATTGGTTTAAAGAAAATACTATGGTTCTGAATAACGAAAAATGTAAATTAATGATTGTACAAAGTAAAAATGATAGATCAGAAAATGCAATAATATCTGTAAACAACAACCCGCTTAAAGAGGTAAAGGAAGCAAAACTTCTCGGGGTCACATTGGATTGTCAGCTGAAATTTGAAAAACACATCAAAACGATGTGTAAAAATGCAGGAGAAAAGCTAAATGCACTTGCAAGACTAGCCCCATACCTTAATGAAAATAAGCGAACATTATTAATAAGAACTTTCATTATGTCTCACTTCAACTATTGCCCACTGATCTGGATGTACTGTAGTAAAAAGAGTAATAATCTGATAAATTCGATCCATCAAAGAGCACTACGAATAGCCTATAATGATAACACTAAAAGCCTCCAAGAACTATTGCAACTTGATGGATCGGTAACTATTCATAAACTAAACTCATATAAATTAATAATTGAAATATTCAAAACTATGAATGGCTTAAATCCAGAATTCATGAAAGATATTTTCAGCATCCATGACTCTCCCTACGATCTAAGAAACTCCCATTTCGAGGGTGACAGACCAAATACAATAAGATATGGTCTGGACAGTTTAACAAATAGAGGTTCAAAAATCTGGAACTCCATCTCAGATGAAACCAGAAACTGCGAGAATGTACAAAGCCTGAAGAATAATCAAAAAAACAACTACAGAGAAACAAATCTTTGTAATTGTAGGCTTTGCACAAATTTTTTACAAGGTATCGGGTATATATAATAACATTATCAATTTTGCTTCCCATTTGATATTTTATTCTTAAATTTTGTTTGTTTGCTCTTCTTCTTAATTATATATCGCTGTTGCTTAGATCATACATAGGTTGCAATTTCCTGTAACATGTATTGTGTGATATAAATTGATTTAATTAGGTTGTTATCTTTAGTTCTAGATTTTATTTCGTTAATTAAATAGTTGGTGTAAATTAGCTTCAGCTACAAAAAAAACCAACTGTAAATAAAGTATGTAAAAAAAAAGGCTCTGATTTCATTTGGTCATTCATGCTTGATCACGTGGTACGGGGGGGAGGCAGGTGTAGGCCCCGTAGCAAGTCTTACACGTTTTGGTTACGTCTTAAGCGGTCCAGTTCCAGCTTGTAGTCAGAGCAATCATTCTTCAAACATTACAATTACTCATGTATTGAAAACTTATGCTATCATTTTCAACAAGGATATTGAGTTGAGAAATGAATTACGTAAATTTTGGGATTATGAAACTTTGGGTATCAAAGATAACGCAATAGAACCCCAGGAATCGGAAATCTTATTGAATAAGTATCATTCATTGAAAACATGTGTATGACGCCAGCTCAAAAATGCCAGGACAAGTCAACCTGAATGACTGTTTACACCCAGGCCCAAATCTCGCACCGTTGATTTTCAACATACTGTTACCTTTTCAAATGAATAAAGTTCTTCTGATTGGAGATGTCGAAAAAGCTTTTCTCAATATTTCTATTGACCCGAAACAATGAGATTTACTGAGGTTTTTATGGTTGGAAAACAAGGACAATGAGAATTCAAAAGTCGTTTCTTTGAGGTTCACTCGTTTGGTGTTTGGCCTTACAAGCTCGCCTTATATTCTTAACACAGTTAAAAGACAACACTTAGAAACTATGGCTAGAACAGACAAACAATTCATTGAAGTTATAAACAAATCGCTATACTTTTGCATTATGCCAAAAACTGAAATCTTGTTTTCAAAGAGGAGGTTTCAATTTAAGAAAATGGGCATCAAACAGTACCTCCCTCATTGATCGCATTGAAAAGGCTGAAACATCTGAAAAATCAACTTTTCAGATTCAAAACTCGATAAAACGCTTTATTCAGACAGTGAAACGAGAAACAAGGACATTAAACATAAAACAAGACGAAAACAAAGTGCTAGGCATTCCGTGGAACACGAAAACCGACAAGATGAAATTGAGTTTTTCAAATTTTAATCAAATCAACGAGCCAATCACAAAACAAATCATTTTGAGGACAACTGCGCAAATCTTCGACCCTCTTGGGCTTTTGGCTCCAGTCATTTTGCCATTAAAACATGTTTTTCAGGAAATCTGTAAACTAAAAATAAATTGGGACGCTAATGCTTTACCTGAAGATTTGAACAGCCGTTATTGCAATATCTTAAAGGACGCAAATGATATCGAGTCAATTCAAATGCATGGATTCGCAGATGCCAGCAAGATTGCCTATGGCGCTTGCACATATCTGAGGATAAAAACTAACAAGGGCATTTTTGTAACTGCAAGAAAACAGTAGCACCTGTGAAAAAACATACCTCGCTTAGAGCAAATGGCCTCTTTTATGCTCGCTAAACTTATCATTTTGGTAATGGATGCTGTAAAATCAAACATTGAAATTGAACAAATGTACTGTTGGTCTGACTCACAAGTTGTACTGTATCCAGTTTGGAAAGTTTGACTTGCGCGGGGGATTAATCCCCCCCGCGCAATTTTATTTCATCCGCACTCTATCCGCGCAGTTTTTTTATTACCAATGTCCATCTGTGCAAAATTGTATATTTATTTTATCTGTGTTTTTGTGTTTTCGACTTTTTCTACATAACATAAAATTGAAATGTTAGCATCCCTACTGAAGATACGAACACAACCACCGCTGACACAAAGAACGAAAAGATATTGACCTCATCGTCCCTCATCACAGAACAGTTGCTGAACACACAACAACTGCTGTTGTTGTTGTTGCTGTTGTAGTTTTTCAAGTCACGTTGGTGCTGTGAACACGCGTGGGGTTGAAAAATAATGTGATGTGATATTGAGTCGCAGATGTGTAGATCTTGAAGTGGTAAGTGGTCTGTTTTAAAACTAATTTCATTCTTAAAAGTTTAAATTTGATGTTTCACACATTTATAGGCTAGATACCATAGGGTAGGCTGCTAGGCGCCTGGCCTAGCTAATAAATAAATGTAATATGCTTCAGTTTAACCATAATATAACCATAATACTGTAACTGTAAGCAAATTAAATGCATGGATTTTAATGTTAATGATATCGATACCACATTCTGCAGGTAGAAATTTAACATTTGCACTGAAATATCTCTGCAGCCAACAGACACCATAGGGATATGCTAATACCAGGAATAGAAAATGATAATTCTATTCTGTTTTCTTTGCCGCCAAAAAATTCATTAGTAAATGAAAATGATCTCATGTAATACGGGGGGAAAATATGACAATTGATTGTACAATCAAGATAATGTATTAAATAATGACTGTTAGTAAATGCCTTGAATGTTAAACATCTTTCAGAATGAAAACCACAATGCAGATAAATGTGTGGCATGTGGAAATATTTATGATGGAAGTCACTGGTGCAGAAAATGCATATCACCCTGTCATGCCATCCCTCCTTGTTGTGTGGTAGATGATGATGATGCTGATACTGGCGTGGAAGAAGGTTTTGGTAAATCTGTTCTCTGCAGAGTATGTCATGAAATAGATCACACGCAGATCGCACCGCTTGAGCCAATCCCCAGCAATAATGATACAGACATTGTGGAAGTACCAGGCAAAGGGCCAACTGTAACAACACATGGTAAAGGTTAACAAATACTTTATGTTTTTGAAATATTTACATTTTTTTTTTTAATAATAGATATATTTGTTTGATTTAATGATATTATGTCAATGACATCTTTTTTTAACATATCAGTTTTGTGAAAGCAATTTATTTGACTTGACTAGAACATCCAATTTTTTTAATTATAGATTTTGCATCATACTTCAAACGACCTGCAAAGAGTATTCCTGCTGTTGTTCCAAAGAAGCGAGAAAAAATGGTCACATCAACACTCCAATGGCATTTTGTCTTCCTTGCTTCAAGCAAAAAAGAAACAATTTTGGCTAACCAGATATAACAATTCAAGTATCAAAAGTCACATACAACATTCACACAAGAAAGATCCAATTTCAGAAGACCAAGTTGTTTCGGAAAATTCACCTGCTGCAAAGGAGGCCTTGAAAGCGTATCAAAATTTGGATAAAAATAGGTACAGTGCAATCCTGATATAGGCCCCATGCACACGAGACCAAAAATTCCTGACAAAACAGTGGGGAGTACTAACATAAATTCCACATGCCATCGCATCCTTCTAAAATGTTCTAACATCTAAAATAGACCTGTCAATCAATTGTAACCCTGATAATTGATTTGATAATTGGCTTATTACGTCTGTCTATTTGATGCTGAAAAATAGTCGCATCACAAAAAGGCTTTCATTTATCGCGCAAGTGTACTTGTAGATTGTACGACAGAAATGGCTGATTTTAGACGCTTTGTTAATCAGCATTGTTCTGAAAATGAAGGTTCGGTTGCTCAAGGGTACAAAGAGGCCAAGGCGAAAAACAGAAGAAGTGGCGAGGCAAGAAATACCCCACCATATTATGATATCTTTGATGAGGTTATTGGGGCAAGGAGTGTGGTTCAGTTGGGAGAGGTTCGAGAGGCTGGTCTCGCAACTGAGCCGACTCTGAAGTGAATGATAATGATAATGATGTGGCTGAGATTGGAGACCTCCATGCAAATAGGCAAGAGAGAGATGCCCAAGAGGACTGTGTTGCTGCTGCAAATCCACAGCCACAAAGAAAGAAGAGGAAGAAGGCATCAAAATCCTCCACAGCAACGCAACTTGCAGAATGCCTATCCAAGCTGCAACAACAACAAGAGGATACGATGACGAGGTTCTTAGAGGGCATCCAAAAAATCGATGAGCAGAACAGGAAGCACACTGGTGAAGTTCTTTTGCAAGTTGCAGAACTTTTCTCAAGAAGAAAGAGAAAGGAGGACGAAGATGATAGCGATTTAGATTAGGGACCAGTGACTTTGAAACATTGCCAAAAAAGAACATTTTCTCGTACTGTTCTGTTACTGTTTCATATTGTTATGTTCTTGTTATATTTCTATTGTTACGAAAAGATTAATTTGCGTGCTGTCTAACGCTGTTTCCTTCGATAATCATAGTATGCTCTTGTATTTCCTATGTGAAAGGAAATCGCAAGCTTTTTTGTGTGAAAGGAAATATGTTGCAAGGAATCTTCTCTGCCATGGAAAGGAAGTGGCTTACGATTTAGAAAGCGTATTCCATCCCCTCGAATTTTCTCACCAGATTTGCATGAATCTCATGGAGCATCTTTCTAAAAAAGTGGGGGACTACTGCAGGGGTGTAGTGCTGAAGTATTAGCAAGGGGGCGAAATCCGGTAGGCAAGCGAAGCGGTCCGAAATTTTTTGGGACCACGCCCTTCAGATTCACTTAAACCGACTCTAATATATTTATAAACCGACTTTCAAATTAGGACCATATCTAGTTACAGGTTTAGGTTCCAACAAAAAAGGGTAATTTTTCAGCCTTTCCAATTATTGACCATTAGGATACATATTACAAAATGAGTTTTAAAGAGGGAATTGTGTGTTAGAGCTTCCACCCCCAACCAAATCATTATTTATTTTGAATTGGCAGAAGGCAAACTCAAACAGGATATGAAAACTAAGTGCATCAGGTATTCAGAGGGGGCTGCACCCCCCTATATTTAACAATGATATTTAACAATGGGGGCTGTGCCCCCTCAGCCCCCAAGAACTACAGCCCTGGGGACTGGTCCCCCATTCTCCCCGTGGCAACACCACTGATCGATACCCCTCCCGATGGCATGTCCCCAGTACCCAAAATATACATAGTGTATTATACCCCGGGCTTTGCCCACACTGAACATGCATTGCACATATAAACTGAGGAAGACAAAATCCTATTTTCTTTCCTGTTGATGTTGTTGCTGTTTTTATTATAGGGTGAAATAAGAAAAATCGCAGTGCATTGTGATTCCAAGAAATCAATTTCTTAATGTCACAACAGAATGCTTAATAATAACAAGAACACAATAGGTATGATTAGTAACAGAACAATGAGAAGTAAGAAATGTATATAATGCAATGTTCCAAGTAGCTAGAGTGTCATGGATGAATCGTCCTGCTGGTTACAGACGTAATCAACGAGAAGATCTCTGATCGTTTCACCAGATTCGCAAAAACTGCCAGCAAGGTTTTCATTTTCAATGCCGCCGTACGGATCTCCAATCTCCTCCGCAGGCTCATTGCGTACCTGGCATATATTGTGTAACACACAACATGCCATGACAATATCTGCTACATAGGATGGTTCCAGGCAAACCTTTCCTAGCAACAGCCGCCATCTCCCTTTCAAGATGCCAAACGCTCTCTCGATGGAAACACGGGCCTGTGACAGCGACAAATTGAAAAGCTGCTCCTCATGATCCATGTTTTGCAAGTGCGAAAATGGTTTCATCAGCCAATCGCTTATTGGAAAGGCAGCATCACCAACCAGAAAAGGTTTCAAGGAGACTGTTGTCGATAGCTTGAATAAAGGGGTTTGCAGAATCTTGCCATCACTAGCTGAGACACTAATCCGGCTGAGACACTAATGAATTTCAATGCCCCGTCGCAGACCCCTTGAACTCCGATGCTGTACCGTTGCTTCTGATCAAAGAAATCAACCGTGCTATCCTCAGGGGCTAAAATCTGAACATGCGTTCCGTCAATAGCACCGAAAACATTTGGCAAAAGAGATAGCCTTTCGAATGTTTTTATTGTTTGCTGACATTGTTCTTCAGTTTCAAGCCAGGCAATAAACCTTTCTCTAAGGTGCACCAATGCACCAACGAAATCTTTGGTAATACGACCAACAATGCAGGATGAAATTCCAAATGTCTGACCGATTGATCGGTATGACCCACCATTTGCCAGCTGGCTACACCAACCCTTTTTGGAACAGGAATTGTCTCTCTCATATTGGTCTCTTCTCTTTTCATATAGCGGTGCACTACTGAACAAATATAGTCAAACGTGTCTCGGGATACTCTATAATGCTTATTCCAATAGTTAGGATCAAGGTCTTTGCTGGTATTGAGATCAGCATTGTAATAAACGTCGAAATCGTTGTATTGTCGGTGAAAAGCCCATACCTCTCTATAAGCATTTACAAAAAACTGAACAGCCGCTTGTTGCATTTGCAAATTTCGCATTCTTATATATGCGGCAACAAACAACATCATTCTTTGCAAAGAACGTTGGCGATTTTGTTCTGATAAATAAACGGTGAAAAGCAATAGCATAAAAAATTCTTCGTTAGACATCGTGTTCTGGAATGAGTGTACCAAAATAGAAATGAGCGAAACGAGAGCAAAGAGATTGCTCGGAGATTGCAAATCTTAATCCTCGATGACACGTATCACAGCGAAAACAGAAATTGAATTAGCATTGAGCATCCCAATACTAATTGAGCGGCACTTTTCATCCTTACTAGAATTTATGGCTAGCAGAAATGTCAAAAAAGACCATGTACACGGGAAAAGGAGGGTGTTAAGTTGTTAATCCCTACAAATATTTAGAAAAGTAGCTTGTGTACATCGGGCCATAGCAAACCACAGATTTAATTAGCTTCCTGGTATAAAAAAAATGTCTCGTCTTTTAGATTCTGCCTGACAAACTTTGTAAATTTCATACAAATTATCTTGGAATAACAAACTCCAGATATAACAAACTATTGATACAGCAAACTGAATTTCAAGTCTCTTTTATTATGACTTCAGGTCCCTTTCTTTTTGGAGAAATCTTTGTTGTTTTATTGAGAGTTTCATTTTCAATCATTAATCATTAATAACCTCTGAATTCATCAGCTTGTTTGTTAATTGTAGTTGATTTAAATTTATACTTACACATTAAAACTAGGTCTACGAATGAAAACTATTCTGGCCATAACCAAGCCAACGAAGCAATTGGCTCTTCGACAAAATATTGGACATAGTAAGCAGCTTTGTTTCCATTTGGATCATTGAAATCTAGATACTGCATGATGAACTGAATTTTATGGATTAGCTATTGCCTTTTTAAACCGTTAAAAAGCATTTTTCTCATCATACTTTATAGGATTGCAAGTATCAGCAAAGAACCAAAAGCAGCGTCAGCATAGGCACAACAAGTGGAGATATCTGCTGAGAATTCTGTGTATGTTAAATTACAGTATATAACCTTATAAACTTAATTGTATGATTTATGTGCAATTTTATGTAGGAATAGTAAAAAAATCCCTAAGTCTTTTGGTTATAAGTGGTGGCTATGTCTAGGACTTTTCTTTCAATTATCAGTCTTTCCACGTGCAAATTTCTCAAAAGTGCAAATAATGCCATGCCAATATGTAATTTGTTTTGTTTTTCAGATCGAACAAGCAAGAGATTCAACCAAAAACATGTATCAGAGCCCTATTTTTAGACAACCATTGCAACAAATTAACTTTCCTTGTGATTTGAATGATTTTGCTGAGAAAGTTGCAAAGAAAGTAGTTAAATTGACAAAGGCCCTGCCTAAAAGTGAACAGCCATCTAGTGTCATCCAAAAGATTGAGTCAAAGCCAGAAAACCTAGATGAGTTTTTGCAGAAATTTCCAACCTTCGAAATTCTTGGTGAAAGTCAATGCAAAGTTCTAAGATGTAGAGAAGGTTTTCTATTTTTAACTTCACTTTCCTCAACTGCAACAAAGCCTTCAGGCAACACAAATGGTTCCTTAAGCCTTGGTTTGCAGATAAGTGATGACAAAATGACAAAATTATTGTCAGGCAACTGCGATTTGTGGTGGCATCAAAAAGCAAAGCTTCTGGACCATCTGTCTGGTGATACTCACCAAAAAGCCACAATTGATGCTAAATCACTAGAAAAAGCCTTGAAACGGGAAATCAAAGTGGTAAAAAATCAATTGCGTACAGCATTAGGCATTGTCAAATCAAAAACTGCAGCAATACACTACGAAGAAAGAATTGGTGAGCTATTTTTGGCAGGTGGAGATGTTGGTGACTTTGGCCATTCAAGAAAGCTTTTCCCAGAAATGTTGTCAGTAATGGCATCTTACATTGACAAAAGAACAGCTGAATTTTAGCAACACCTCTACCAAATACTGGATTGAAGCCAAACTTCTACAGCAGACAAGTCAACAAATTTGCGAAAACAAAATCAAGTATCAATGATCTGCCCAGTCGTTGATGGAAAGCGCCAAGGTATTCCATTGAATATGCACCTGGTTTATCAGGCTGCTGATGGTGTTGGTGGGGCTAATGATATTCTTGGTGAAGCCATTTTACAAGACCTTGAGGATTTTGCCAATATAAAAGGATCTTCTTTGTTGCAGATGCAAGGCAAAGTTGTTGACGGGCAATATGTTAACAGAAAATTCATTGAAGCAATGAACAAATCAATTTTTGATGCATTAAAGAATGTTTATACCCTTGAAGGATTAGAGTATGATCTTACAGATTCATTTTGGTGGCCATGCCAGTGGGACCCAGCACACTGGTTAGATAAAGTGTTTTCTAAAATGAAAGATGATGTATTCCTAAGCAGATTATTGAGAAGAACTGCTTTGTACCATCAGATATTTGGAAGAGGAAAAATGCACAGCATTGCTTCTGAAACATCCAAAGAGCTAAGTCTGCCTTTCCGCGTAACAAATACCTTTGCTCATCAAAGGTTCCTAAGTTCAAGTTACATGTCTTTGCAAAATTTAGAGGAGAGTTTAGAGGTTTACATAGAGGCATTCAAAGACCACGACAACAGGGAAGATATTGGCTACCAGATGTTTGGGCAGGACTTTGTTACTGATCTTCTTGGTACGCTAGATTTGCTGTGGCCACTAGTTGTGTTGATGCTTCAAATGCAGGCACAGTGGTGTCCTGGATGGAAACTTGAAAGATATGTACCAAAGGTACGAAAGCAAATGGAGATGTTCTGCAACACCATTGAAGAGGAAATTCCACCAACTGAAGCATCCCCAAGACTCAACAAACATGTGCAGTCAATAAAATGTTTTAAGTGATTTAGAGGTAGGTTGGTTTGTTGTGGGTACCCCAGCTGCCGGGAAGCCAGTTGATTGGACTGCACGAGAACTCATAGACTGCAAAAAAAGATTTGAAATCATTGGGTGAAAATATGATAGCTGAGCTTGACAAACGTTTTAAAAACTGCTATCCACTTCTCAATCAGCAATAAGCAGCTTGTCTTGATTTTGGTCGTTTGTTTACTGGCATTTGTGGCACACGTATCGGATCAGACAATCCAGTCAAAAAACGTGAATATGCATCACTGGGAGCAAACGAATTTCAACAGTGTGCTCAGTTTGTATCATCCATGCCATCTGTTGCTGAGCAGAACCTAGAATTTGGCCCAGACCTAAACGTTGGAGCATTTTGGAAACTGAAATCTGCGCTTTTAGAAGTTGTTTGGGGAAAGTTATATACAACCCATTTTTCCAAGTTCTTCAAGTTAATAAAAGAAATCTCCAAAAAGCCTGGCACTGCAGTGCGATACAAGGTTATGATGGAAGAGTTGAAATCAAATCATCTTGGAGACTTTGCAGTAAGTTTTCGCCAGCAACTTCAGCATTATTTACTTTGGCATATGTGTTTAATTTGGAAACAAGCACTGGATCACTTCATCAAGTTACCCTTCAAGAAGATAGGGTTATTAATTGTCTTTACACAGACTCAGAGTTTTATTCCTTAGTTGGTAGGGAATTTTGTATTGTTTTTGACCACATGCTTGCAAAAACTGGAACAGAATCAACAGCTGAGTCTTTTTACAGAGTAGTGGAGAACCAAACTATGGTTGGCAAACAAAGTCCGAATGTTTTGTGGAAGCGTGCAAAAACGGATTGGTGTTTCCCAGATATAATTCAATGCGAGAAAGCAATATCAGATATGGCACACATTTACGTGGAGGGAGATAAAGAATGCAATCTGAAAAGGCACCATGTTCCGATTTATGCCAGCAGAAGAAACCAAATTAGAAAGATTGATGAATTGTCAAAAGTATTAACACGGCTGAAGAATGACGAAGTTAAACTATCCTTTTTGCTTTAAACTATCCTTTTTCCTTTTTGCTTTAAACTGTTCCTTTTGCTTTAAACTATCCTTTTTGCATGTTACTTGTTTGTTACTACACTAGGCTCACAAAAGTATTGCATAGCTTGACCTAAAATGGCGGCCAACAGTAGCCGTAGGCCCAAATAACAAAATTTACATAACAAAGCCATGACGGCTCAGGGGCTTCACCGAACTTAATTTAGGCGGAAAATGTTCACAATTTCATTGACTTTCAATTAAAATAAAAAGCAAATGATTTATTTGTTGCTTTTGGTGGAAAATAATGAAAAACTTTGAAACAATGCCTTCCAGATTTCGAGCGAAATATTTCAAGAGTTGTCTTGATAGAAATAACTACTTTTCTGGCCGTTGACTGAAAGTTTTTTCGTTTTTCAAATCAAAATTGTCGAAACTTTTATGCCATGTTATAATTTTCGATCAAAAGAGAGGTTTTCATAAAGAAAACAGAGATTATTTTATGGACGAAAATGACAGGTAAGTTACTTTTGATAAGGCCCAAAATAGGGTTATTTTGTAAATTTGTAATTGCTTCTTTATAAAGCATGGAATTTGCTTCAAAAGTTGTTTGCAATATTTTACAATAACTAAAGTTTTGAAATATTTGAATGAAATTGCTCATAAAATTTTCTTAAGACTACTTCAAGTCCAAAATTTATTTTTGTATCAAAACAACAACTTTAAAAGTTACTCAACGATAATCTTTACCAATAATTTCAACCCCTCATTCTTCTCTTTAAGTACACTAAGAGTGAAAATTCAAATGGCAAATAAAAGTTTAAACTATTTTGTGTTGATAAACCATGAAAACTTGTAGCAAAAGTCTGGATAAGTGGTTCATACATCACTGTTTATCAAGACAACTGTTGAAATATTTCGCTCGAAATCTGGAAGGCATTGCTTCAAAGTTTTTCATTATTTTCCACCAAAAGCAACAAATCAATCATTTGCTTTTTATTTTAATTGAAAGTCAATGAAATTGTGAACATTTTTCCCGCCTAAATTAAGTTCGGTGAAGCCCCTGAGCCGTCATGGCTTTGTTATGTAAATTTTGTTATATGGGCCTACGGCTACTGTTGGCGTCATTTTAGGTCAAGCTATGCAATACTATTGCGAGGCTAGTGTATTCAATTGAACAAAATGATAGAATTTATCGTGATACTGATACTTGATTTTTTCCGTTGTATCATGTTCTTGTAATTTTTTTAAATTCTAAAGATTTTAATGTTTCAGTTTTGAAGTAGATTAAGGCCCATTTCGGCCTGTGTTTCTGAATTAAAAAAAAAATCATATGCGCAATATCAATACAAATTGGTATGCTATCTGCGCTATTTTGATCCCCATTTGAAAATCCCCTGCGCACTATTCAAACTTTCCAAACTGGTACTGTATTGGATCTACGGTGATTCAAAGGTGTATCAAAAGTTCAAGAACTGGTATACAAGGAGGATTGGGGTTATTGTTCAACACACAAGAATCCCGCAGATATCGCATCTAGGGGTTTACCTTGCTCGAAATTAGTTCACAATAGTTTATGGTGGCATGGGCCGGAATTTTTGAAATCTGAGTCTCAAAATTGGCCCAAATGTGTCGAACTATCGCCTGAAAGCAATGAAGATTCGATAGAAAAACAAAATGTACTGATTGTACACAACAAGAAACCTTCGTTTCATCTCGAGAAAATCATTGATTGTCGAAAATACAGTAGTTACAACAAGCTTCTGGGCATCACTGCTTTAGTGTTGAAATTTATCAAAAAACTTCAAAAACAAGTTTCTAACCAAAATGCGCAAACCGTCATTGACTTAGACGATATTGAACACGCAGAAAAACTTTAGTATCGCGAAATACAAAAATTTTTTGAGAAGATCCGAAATTCAACGAAAGGAAGAAAAACTTACGCATCATAACTCATTACGACGGAGTTTATCATGTTAGCGACAGATTAGAAAACACACCCATTCCATTCTCTGCGAAATACCCTGTACTCTTACCAAAGAGACATCACTTCATCAAATTAGTGATTCGAAAACATCACGAAATCGTCAAATATAATGGAACAAACGAAACTCTCACTCAGTTAAGGTCCAAATATTGGATATATAAAGGCAGACAAATAGTTAAGACAGCATTGTCAAAATGTTTTCAATGCAAAAAAATCATGGGTAAGAGTTACAATACACCAGACTCTCCGCCACTACCACAGTTCAGAGTTTCGGACGATATGGCATTTTCAAATATTGCCGTTGATTTTGCGGGACCGTTATATATCAGGAGTATGTATTCGTCGAGTAAAGAACCTCATAAAACATACATCGCATTGTTTACATGCACTAGCACCAGAGCTATTCACTTCGAACTAGTTACGGACCTTCAAACATCTTTGTTTATACGCACGTTAAAAAGATTAATCAGATGTCGGGGGGTTACCAAAACGTATACAATCTGACAATGAAAAAACATTCATCAATAAAATGGTTCAACAATTCGTATCAAGTAAAGGCGTCGTGTGGAAACTCAATTTGCTGTACTCTATTTGGTATAGAGGTTTCTTCGAAATTCTCGTCATACTGACAAAACACTGCTTGAGAAAAACATTGGGAAACGCCCTTATTACATATGAAGAATTGGAAACTGTGCTTATCGAAACTGAAGGGGTTCTTAATTCGAGACCCTTTACGTTTGTTGGCAGTGACATCGGAGAACGACCACTTACGCCGTCGTGTTTAGTAACTGGTCTTCGATTACTAGATCAATCTGACAGTTCCGATAATGTTATTCAATCTGATAAAAGAAATCTAAGGAAACGTTTGAAATATCTGAACAGTTTATTGGAAAAATTCTTCATTCGTTGGAAGCAAGAATACTTACCTGCTTTACGTGAGCATACACGTGTAAAGAAATGCTCAGTTAAAAGATCTGCAAATGTAGAGGACATAGTCACGATTCACAAGGAAAAACAGCCACAACAGAAATGGAGTATAGGAAAATTCACTCGTCTTATACTAGTAGCAAGAGGAGCAGAACTTATCATGACCGATAAATCAGGAAAGGTAATCACTATAAGCCGACTGCTTGAGAAACTATATCCACTAGAGGTACAAGACACCTCTCACGACAATGCAGAAGAATCGATTTGTATTGAAAACGAACAAGAACCAAGAATAACTCAAGCAATGGACAAGGTTGAGGTCTTTCAGCGAGTTTAACGGCGCGTACTTATAGTATAGCAGTATCTGAGTGGGTTTAATGGGGTGTCTTTGCAATATAAAAGTTACTGAGTGGAGGCACAGAAAGCATGAAAAAATTGAAAAGATATTAAATGTTTAATATGAATGTGACGTCACAATCTTTTTGGGACTACCCTAAATTATACAGTCTCTTGAGTCCTGGTTGTTTTGACACTGTAATGTGTTTTGCTTCATGTTTGGGCACCTTTTTACTAATATAGTGTTAATTACTACCAGAAAGTAAAACAGTTTTACCTTTGACGTCCCGATTCAAGATGCGCCTATAAAACAAAAAGTACTTATTTTATTTTCGAAAAAACCAGACCTCCGTCCCAGTTGATGCAATGTTAACATGTGTATTCGTTATGAGCATGTTTTGAAGTGTAGGAAAACATCAACTTTGGTTGTGGTGGGGGGATGCCAGGTCAGGGGTCGTACCTCACGGACTATCATTACGGTGGTCAGGAACCGGTTGACCTAATGCCTTGTTGTTTAATAACCCCATTCACTTAGTGCTTGACTGAGCATAATTAGTATCACTTAGGGGTTGAGTGAGCAAGAACATTGAAAGACATTTCCAATAGACATTCCAGATGCCATTTGTGTGAGCAAATTATCAAACTACCAAATTGTCCTTTCAAATTGTCTTTTCATTTTGTCTTTTAGTTTTTATATCCAAATTAGAGCCAACATAAATTGCGATTCGTTTTACATTTTAATTTTTGCCTAAATCACACTTGATATTCGATAAACAGCTAGAAACATCATTATTTTTACGCATAATGGTTGTCTCAGCAACAACCGTCTCCAGCAATATTTCAAGAATTTTTCTTTGTTTAATTGGTAGTCCTTCACCAAAACATACAGTGACCTGCAGTTTTAATATTGCTTGGATGATCACTACGGCAAACTTCCCGGCTATGACCTTAAATGAAAATGTCCTCGTTATTGACTGATTTCTTCAACACAGACTCACAAAGCTCTATAACATCAAAATGATGAACGGAGATGTATACCTCTATCAAAGGGATTTTGATGCTTTCTCTAGCACATATGCCGTTTAATGGAAGAACTTCTGAAAGCTTTCAATTTGAGGTCCGGGATTAGATTCTATGTCTCTAGCAAGTAACAGAAGTGCCCTCAGATGCGATTTTATGGCTAAGTATCAAACAAACTTGTTTATTAGAAGGGCATACAATGAACAGCGAACAATTCAGGAAGAGGTTTGTATTAGTTTTGAGTAGATCAAACAAAAAGGAAACCAGAAAAATCCTGTGGGGAGGACATACGATGTTAGTTTGACAAAATTCGTTATATGGTCCTGCATTTCAGACTTCTCTATAGAAGAAACATTGGCCCAGGGTATATCATTGCGATTTGCTTCAAAAAAGAACAGTTAGGTAAAAAAAAACGGAACAATGTACTGTCAGAACCTCAAATGAGGATAAGTAGGTAGGTACAAATAGGCAAAGGAACAACATACAGGGGATGAAAATTCAAAGACACGAACGTGTTATTGAGCATGTGATTTGAAACAGTATACCTGTAACGAACCATTCCTGCACGCCATTCAGTAATTTCATCTCTTTGGCCATGCTTTGTTTGCATAACAATGAAATTCATTAGTCTATTGATAAGCAGAAGGCTTTTGATAGCTGTTGAGCAGTGATGGTGATGAAGTGAAAAGCAAGTTGATACGAAAAGAATAACACTAAAATGAAATAAGTAGTTATTTAAAGGACAATACTAAAGTAACAAACATTTTGTCCCTAGACATATGTAGTGGATGAAGGCGCTGATGGGACGAAAATGCCGAAATGCAGTGTGTCGAATGAATATCTTAAAAGGATGCCCTCTACGCAAATTCTTGGCAAAAGGTGTCAAATTTAGGAATTGGTTGCTTCGACTTGATCTCAGGCAATGAAATTAGCGCTCTTAGATATCAACCAATGAGATTTGCTGATTGCTCTGAAGACAGGCTACTGTGATAAGGCACAACATGGAGGATCGGTTGTGTTTGCTCGCCAAGATAGGTAGATGAAAATTACAATGGTTCCTTTTGAGGTTTTATGTCACATGTAATTTTTTAGTACGTGATGTATGATATGTAATAAATTATTCCATGTCATCATGCTTTATTGAATCACCTGACCGCTTGACCGCTTCATGTTTCGGACGTTGCCATGTTGGATTTCGCAGTTGCTGTGGGCTGTGTACCGTTTGATCATGATTTGATTAAGAGCCCAAATAACGATCAGCTGGCAGTATAAATATTCAAAGTTACTTAAAAACATTCAAAAAAGCTTTTCTTTCATGATGAGGATCTTGATAGTTTTTACCAAGTTTTGTTGCTTTGGCAATCCACAAAATCCACAGCCGTATCCCTGCCTCCATTTTACTGATGGTATCCATCCACAGTACTGATGATATTCCTCCTACAGTACTGAACACCCTCCACTGTACTAATGGTATCCCCACACAGTACTGGTGATATTCACCCACAGTGCTGAACACCCTCCACCTTACATAATAGGTATCCTTCATAGTACTGCACAAATGTTCTCCAGATTGTAAATTTGTAAAATATTTTGATTTTTGGTAATTAAATATGTATTCATAACATATATTAGCTAATCATAAGAACTGACCTTTAATTTTAGTTTAAAAAAATATTCTACTTTCATTGCACACATCAATCATGAATGCATGCAGTGCAGAAGCATTCGATCAGCTGATGTAACTCTGCTTAGAAAAATGATAATAATATTTCAAAAACGCATTTCTCGGTAAATTGGTAAAACAGATAAATGTGAACTCCTGAGGAACTGTATTTTTTTGATCGATGCCTGATTTAATGTGCAGGGAGCACAGAGCCAGAAAGAGAGACAAGTGTGTTGTATTGGCAATCTACTGAACTAGATATTAACAAAGAGACACAGGTATTTAAAGTTGAAATACTGAAGTTGGCTAAGAATCTAAATGTTACAAATAAGAATAATAGCTATGGTAAGATGTTGGAGGAAATGCAAGCGAAAATCAAAAGACAAATAAGGCAATAATAGAAGTAATGTGGGAATGACCTGGTGAGATGATGAAATTCTGGCGTGTAGTGTGGGTGTAGTTGTTGACATGGGTGATTCCGAGATAATGGGATGGGTGAACAGGAAAAGAAACGGGCTAAATTGATTAAGGAAGGGCTTTAAGGGAATCAACAAATATAAAAGTGCCTTAAGCCACCCATCAATCAAAATTTATTCATACAACAGGCCTTCTCTTATGCATGTCTATTGCCTTGAATTTAAAATCATCTTTTTCACTACAAAAACAATAATAGATTGGATTGAACGATTCCTCTTAGAATTTGGAATAGATTTCATGGTAATTTTTTGTGAAAGTTCCTTGAAACGCCGGTCCATCACGGAAAGACTTTTATAAGCCGATACTGGTATGTTAGAAAAAGCAGGAGGATGAAAATCAGTGGTGATTTCAAGAGCCCCTGTTTAAATTATGATTGATTTCGGGGGCCTCAGATACCCAAAAAAACATTCACATTGATGAAGGGTACTTCGGAGTTCATGGTACTGCGTTATTGGGGTAAAATTGTTGTATTGATGGAAAATCCTTGCGGTATCACGGTATTGAAGTTTCACAGCGTGGTATTTTGTATTTTATCAACTTTTAAAGAAGCATTTAAAAAGCCATAGCTGAAAAGAAACTTAAATTTACCGGAGATCAACAGCTACAAGACAGGAAGTCGAAATGAAGATAGCTAAGGTTTATGTGTTGAATTGTGAAATTCAACCATTGTTTTAGCATGCCAAACCGGCCAAAAAATGACTTTTTTGGCCAAAATTTGTGATATTCTCCTGCACGATTATTTGCCTTTACTGCGTGACATAACATTTTTGTTGCACGACTTTTCATTTCGATGTACGACTTTACAATTTTGTTGCATGATTTTACATTTTGGTTGCCAACTTTACACTTTTATTGCACAACTTTACATTTGATTGCACGACTTTGCAATGTTTTTGCGCGATTCTACATTTTGATTGCATGACTTTACAATTTTGTTGCACGATTTTACACATATGCAGACAGAACTATGAATAATTTTGGTCGATGATTAATAACTTGTATATGTTTAACTTTTGTTGCACCATAGAATGTAGCTATGTTTTTCAAAACAGCACCAACATTTATGCAGCAAACAAAAATACGGAAACTGTTCAATGCCTTGAAGCAAGAGACGTTTATGACTGTTTGCAGTGATGTTTACAGTTAATGCTTCATTGATGGATTCCTGTACATTTCCCATGAGTATCTATGGTCAGCAACCGGTGGGCACTGCAAATAATGAACGCGTCTTCATTTGATGAATGATGTACCCTGTTTGGTCCTTCTGGTGCACTTTTTACAAATGAAAAAAGTTTGCAATCTTTTAGATCAAGCCTTGTGCCGATCGAAGTTGTTTTTTTTGCTGGTAAAAAAAGGCCAGGAAGAAAATTTCACTAGTCCTTGAATTTGGTAGTGCTGTTTACGTTTGCGATCCCCAAGCTAGCTCAATAAGAATTATTACCAAAATGCAAGAATGCGTTTTTTTTAGCAACTGGGCTTCCTCTAGGAAGCGGTAGTTTCAGAGGAAGAGGTACTTCCTCTGAAACTACCAATCCCATTGAAGAATATTTTGCTTATCAAGAGAAATTAAAATTTAATTCTGATAAAGCTGGTAGCATAGTAATTGGTAAAGTATTTTGAGAATTTAAGTTACCTTTAGTCTTATTCTTTTAGTCATGATATTTTGCTAAAAGTTTTTCATTTATTTTCATAAACATTTCTCAGTTTGATTACTTCATATTTGTCAGACTTGTATACTTTTGGTCATACTTATTGCTATTTTAATTGAAGAGCTGCGTCCATGAAGCAGCTACCTGTCTGTATCAGCCTATCGGAAAAATGCACAAGAATTCAAATGGTTTGCTTGAGATGGGAAGACAGAATCGTGGCACCGGACATACTGTTTGATTCAATATGACTTGACCCACTACCTTCTGTTTCCTTTTGCCGATTTTTACAAGCATGGTTCTTGAGAACTAGGCTTAGATGCCAGTTGTTAAAACAACCAAATACACCATCACAAAACTTCTTGCATGTAATTGACTGCTGTGAAATGTCTCCTCTCATTTAGTTAATTTCCAACAAATTGCTAAGCTTAGAATTCCAGATTGGTATTACTTTTTCACCCTCGTGTGTTACTTAGTTTACATAACATGTATAATACACGTCTTCCTAAGCAATATTTCCTGTCTAGCTTTGCATTCTGTTTCTGTCAAGTTTTAGGAATTTGGGACCAAAGTTCTAGCTTTTTCAAAAACATTTCCCCTCTTCTCTGCAACATTGTTTATGCTCTTCAGGACAAGAGGAAATGTATGACATGATCTCAAAACATCGACAAGATGTTGCCAAGACAAAAAGATTCAAGCAATTGGAAAAGAAGTTCCTATCTGAGGGTTATAATCGAGAGGAACTTTTACATGATGGAAAAAGTGTATCGTTGATTAAAATTTGGAACTACTTCAGACTAGGACAGTTCATCTATACCTCAACCTCAACCAACAAAACTGTGAAATTTCCTAGCTAGAAGGTGTGTAAGCTGATATGACATTGATAGAGAATCATTTCAATGATTTGGCATCAAAATGAAGCTTAGTTTACTAAGCCTTTCTCTTCTTTGAATACACATAAAAAAAAAGAATAAAACTGCGCAATTTAAGATGACAGTTGAGAAGTACAATACTATCTTAAAACTTAACAATAGTAAATCCATAGAAATTAATGTTGATGATGTGCTGATGGGTAACTTATTCTGGAACAATCAAAAAGGTAAGTTCTGAGTTTTATGTTTCATGACCATGGCCTAATATCATATAACCTTCGTAAAACTGTTAATGTATATACATTTCTTATAACGGAAAGGCTCTCAACTCAATTTGTTTCCTAAGTATGCTCTATGAACTTTTGATCTAGCTTTCATCAGTGTCAAACAAGTTTATGTAGCGTTACTTTCTTGAATAGCATTATTATCACTATCATTGTTTCAGCAGCTACAGGCATTACTGAGTGGTTAAAGAAAAAGATCGTTTTCCAGTGTGTGCTCTTAGAGAGCTGTAATGAAGAACTTGTCCTTTGCACCGAGGAAGGCATGCATTTTGCTCCTTCTACAAAGACAGAGTTCACTGCCTCGAAAAGCAAATTGAAAATCTGAAAGGAAAAAATGAGAGGTTTCAGAGACTTGAATTGTTATTGTCTATGTAAAGATTATGCATTATATATTTATTTTTCTTCATTACCTTGTTTTGTTTTTTAATAGATACAAATACTACAAAAACGGATGATGCCCATGGTGCCTTTAGAGTTGGAGCTTTAACCAGTCAAGTTTTGGTATCTTCTGAACAAAAAAATCAACAAAAAAGATATTTCCTGAAAGAAGCTCCCTCTGTTGGTCAGCTGATGGGATTGATAGCCATAAAAACTCAAGCAGTGGCAGTGTACAAAAGAAAGATTTCAGAAGGTGTCTCGTTATTTCAAATAGTTCGTGGCAGTTTTCAGGTATCCAAAGATGAAGATGAGCAACAAGGAAATTGAAGATGATTTTGCAGATCAGAATACCTCAGATGATGCTGAAAAAGACGGTGCAATTGAAGATAGCATTCTGTTTTAATAGTTGTGAATTACCTTAATGTTTTTAAATTATTAAGCTCTATGTCAACAAAACTGTTCTTTCGTCTTATGTTATATAAATCACTGTCTCCTGCATATAACCATGTTTTTGCACTGTTACTTGAGTCTGAGATTTGTTTTGCCTCATTAGCAACATCTCAGTGTAAAGAGCTTCCTTAAACCATCACTTTGTCCAGAACTTTTCGTTTTACTAGACTTCCTGGAGTTTTGTTGAAACGTTTGTTTAAACAAACTTTTCCATCTATTTCAAGACTCTTCACGTAGGTCTAGCTTATTATAGTATTGATTTTTTTGTAGTGAAATATCATATAGAAATCAAAAGATGCTCTGTCTCTCTATGAAGGATACCTAAGAGGGTCATTGCATACATAGGTTGAGTTTCTCATCAAAACTACTTCAATACACATAATTTCTTGGAAAACTTAAGAAATATTTAAAGATACCCCCAAAAGCCCATTTCTGAGGATTGACGTCTATCTATCTATCTATGAAGGATATCTAAGAGGGTCATTGTATTTATAGGTCGGGTTCCTCATGAAAACTACTTCAATACGCATAATTTCTTGAACAATTTGTGAAATATTTAAATATACAATATTATTAAAATTCTCATTAAAACTTCTGTAATATGGAGAATGTCTTGTAAAGGTTGATGGTTGTCGGGAATCTTCCCTACTAACAGCCCCGTTTACGAACTAACCTAAAATGTTGCAGTCATGGTGCATTATTGCCCATGGTGTATCGTAAGCAAAAATACCATGAGTACAGCGGTGGATGTTCAGTACAGCGGTGGGATAACATGAGTTGCGTGGAGGATACCATCAGCTTTCTCTGGCACACAGCAAGCAAAAACTTTCTCTTTCACACAGCAAGCAAAGTGCCACAAATGACTAAAAATTTAAAAAGCGGTGTAGGATATTACAGCGGTGGATGTTCAGTACGGCGGTGGGATACCATGCAGCGGTGGGCGTGCAACCTGTTTGAGAAATTGCAACCACAGTATCTGTGCGCAGAAACAGACGCGCTATGGCAAATTTCCTAGAAAAGACTGCCACACATTGAGAGCACTTGCTTAAGTGGAGTACCTCAAAGTGCTACTGACGTTCTGCTGTAACTTAATTTTTTTAGCTGCGCATTTGTGCCTTGATAATGCTGACATGTAGGCAAATGATGTCTTGCAAAATTCACACATGTACTTCACTTTATTGTGTGATGCTGCAAAATGCCTCGATAGGCATCTCTTATCTGCGAATCCTTTCCCACAGCCATCCACTTTGCACATAAACTTCCCTGACAAGAATCTAGGGTTTTGAAGGTAAGGCCTTCAATACAAACATTTTTTCTGGCCGGGTAATCGGTTATGTAATAAATTTTCTAATCCATGTAACGTGCTGAAGAGAAAAGTTTGATTTCTTTTCTATTGTTGTAATTTTCTATTAATGTTGCTTGTTTGTATTCAGCTGAGGTGGTGCTTTGCTCGTTAGCTCAATGATAGGGCAAAATTCTATTACTACTCAATATCGATATAAAATTAGTTGTACAGTAAGAAACCACTGGCCTCAGATAGAAACACTTTTTCAAGTTTTTCAGTCGGTAGCGCAGGCTAGAAACCACCAGTTATTCAAAGTCAGCCTGTCAAGTTCCTAGATAGTTTTAGCAACTTTATATCAAGGTACGTAAGATTTGTTTGATATTTCGAAAAATGCAATTTCAAGCTTGCTATTTTAGTTAACAGTTAGAGATTGGTTGAAGGTGTCTATTTTAGTTTTTGTTGCTGTCGATGCTGTGTACTTTGTATGTTTCCACTCTGTTTTCTCGGTTTGAAGCTTAACTTGCTGAATTCGTTCATTAATGCTTGCATGGCAAATTTTAGTAAGCCCTAGAAATGGCAAAGGAACAAGGAGATGAAGAAACAAAGCTGATTATGCATGCTTCGAGTTAGTCAGTTCCAAAGTACACATTTGGCCATGCCATGTAAAGGTCGTCAGCACCATCCAAAGGAAAAAGGCGGCGACAATATAAAAGGAAATCAAGTTCAGTGATTTCAGCTGTTCCTCAGGAGTCTGACAGAACCATTGGCGTTGATCCTAGAACTGATGGTGATGATGATGGAGGAGCTTATGGGGGTGATGGTATAAGCAAATATGATTTCATTACATAAAATATTCAATTCTGGCAGTGCTGGTTGATATACTTTTTTAGTGTGTGTGTGTGCACCTTACCAGTAGTAGAGTTACCCCTACCTAGAGTTAGATAGTGTAGTTTTTTCTTCAGTTTTATTTTTACGGAAGCATTAGAAGGATGTACACTAATGGCAAAATATTTAGCAGCTTTCTAATGTAAACAATCTTATTTTCTTAGATTGTGACTCAGATGAAGAAATACCAGAAAGGGATGTTGCCAGTGCAGAAAATGTGTCATTAAATCCAGAATAAAATATAGTATTTCAACTTTTTCTCTTTCATCTATAATGTGACACACTTTGTGTTTCTGCATCTTAATAGCACATATTATGCACGTAATGATATTGTATCTCACTGATTGAACTCATATTTGAGGCTTCTTTGCAGGTAATGAACGATTTAAAGAACATATATTTGTTTCAAGTAATTCAGGCAAGAGCTTTCTTTCCAATTTGAAGAAAATCTATGCACATTTTTGATTCAAGGTAAGGAATATTTATTTGTTTGGCAGCATCACTTGAGCATAACTTTTAGCACCCCAGAACCTCTTTTCATCCATCTTCCATTTTAAACATTATAAACAAGCTTGTCTTTTTGCCAAACATTTTTTGTTGTTAAATATGCATGTTATTGATTATTTTCTTCGTTACAGAAGCAGTCTCACCATGGTTATTTAATGGTGTGTGACAAAGCTTTCGATGTTCACAACCAAATGATTCACAAACTACATAGAAACCCCACTTTTGTCACTTCAGGGGGGGGGGACAAAAAAGCCAGAAAGGGTTGGGTGTACAATATTGATAAGTTGGGCAAGCAGGAAATTAGGCTAAAGTTAAGAAAGCCCTACTGCTAATTCACCAATTCAAGACCTTGATAATTTTGATAACTTAATTTTCTTATATGTGGTTACCATTCCTTTAGCTACATGGATACGAATTTTCGAAGAGACATGCTGTTAAAACAAAAGAGGGCTGTGGTTGGACAATGTCATGCTCCTGTGAAAAAAACGGAAAAGAATTCCTTCAGAGCTTGGATTACCAATTTGATGGAGAAAAAGAGGGTAACATCTGATTCAATTAGAATTCAGTTGAAATTCTACTTTTTCTACTTCAATACAACCTTTCAATTTTTTTATTTCATCTTTTTAGTATGAACAATTGGATAATTGAAAGGTTTCCTAATTGTTTACATATCACAGTGGCTTTGGAATTAATAACAACCATAGACCAAATTAACAACATTGATGCAGTAGAGATAAGTAGAGGCTTGTTTATTAGCTATTGTTGCATAACAACAAAAAAGCCATAACAGTTCAGTGCCTGTTTCATATCTAAGGAAAATGTCAAGGAAACAAATTTTGCCATGTCTGCTTTTGCGAGTGTCTTAGTCGCCTTTCTTGTAACCTTACATGTATTCTTGTAGATATTGCAAATGATGAGTATAGTAAGGTAAGTTCACTGAATTTTATTTTAAACTAAAATTTTGAACCATATTTCTTTAATAGAATTGATATCGTGTTACTGCTTTGTCTTACCAGTTGTCTGTGAGTCTCATGACTTTCAATCAAACCTCAGCATTCATGGCTATTGATGAATTTCCCTCATTACTTTCTCTCATTCTGCAAGTAATTACTGAAGATATAACATGCACATCAGGCATGCAATTCTGCCTCTTGCAGTTCTGTATGGTATTGTTGCATTGTAAATGTTCAATTTTGTTTCACTCTTCATTTGTCACTGTTTATAGTTTTTATATTTTGCAGAAATTTCCTCTTTTTAAAGAGCTTGTTTTTTCATCCGAAAATTTAATACTCAAGAAACTGCCTGGTGGGACTTTTGCAATTATCAGTGTTGATAGAAAAGGGTTTGTTTGTCATTCTTGCAAGTATGGTCGTCATTCTTGTGATCATATAACTTCATTAACGGATGCAATCGCTAAGAATAATGCTTACCTGCCAGATTTTTTAGTAGAGATGGTTGCTTGTCGTAATGAATTGCAAAGCTCATCAGTGAAAAGTGTTGATGTTGAAGCAGCTTCTAAAGGAAAGTTCAGCTGGGAGACAACGGCAAAGCAAAGAAGAATTTATTCCCTCGGCAGAGATTCGAGTAGAAACTTGCTAAGTGGTGGGTCAGTGGAACTATTTCCAAACGAAGATCCTTGCGGTCAATGTGGTGGCGCCGTGGCTTTAAGTGAGAGTGCTGATAAAAGACGACTTTTCTTGTGGGCGGACATCATAGAAGTGACAGGTATGCTCTTAGGCGATGTTGAAACAATGTTCATGTTGTGGCGCTAGTGACAATTTCAGTGGTATACTGAATCCTGATGGTATTATAACAAAGTATGGTCGGATTTTGTGCATAATAGTCATTCATTAGGCTTTCGATCGCGTTAATGATGATACAATGACGTTTCTCAAACATTTCATGTTCATAGATTTTTTTCCATTGGACAATAAAGTAAGTTCGACATATATCTGTGCAAAATTTCTTACTTGCTTAATACTTGATCCTTACATAATCAATGCTTACTCTTTGATTATTCAGTGTTTGCATCGAAATGTGAAATATGTGGTATTACAAGGACATATTGTGGCTCCTCTGATGGTATTTTGAACATGAAGAATTTTTTGGTTGGGCATGATGTCCTCCGTGACTCTCTACACCTCTTTCTCACAGGAAATAGGCAAGGAGTGCATTGTCTTCTTTATGTTTGGAAATCATGCATTTCGTATTGATAATGTTAACTTTTTATAGTTGTTAACTCTTTGCTTTTTTAGCTCTTCTTTTAGGTACATTAAAGATTAACACCATTGTGTGGTTTGCAGTTGTCGAAAGTAAAAAGGAATGAACTGAAAAGTTTTTAACATTCCTGTTTTGAAGCTTTGCATGTCTGTGTATCTTTGTCTAAGGCTGATGCTGAAAGGAACTGAAAACCAATGTATAACTCCTCTTTTCTTTTTAGCTGCAGTTTGGTTGGGTATCACGAAAAATGGAAGCTAAATGTGCTTGCTGCGGGCATCACTTCAAGCCAGTTCATAAATTATCAGCAATTGAGGTTTTCGTGGTATTTGTTCTTAAATTTGTTAGACCTTGATTATGAAAATGGTTTTATGTGTTCCCTATGTGGTAAATATCCTGAACTTATGTCTTGTGATGCGACATCTCTTGGTTTTAAAAGAATCTTCCAACAGAAATCTGATGTTGGTAATCAAGCGGACAGACCTTTAAAAGGGAGATAAGTACCCTCGTATTTCTTTCCTGCTTTTTATTCTCTAATGTTGTATCTATGGTAACCTCTTCATAATTGATACATGCTTTGTACTACCTGTTATAGCTAAATATGACTGCTGTATGTAAGTATAACAATGTATTGCAAAATTCAGCGCTGAAACAGTGCAGAACATTGCCAGACGTTGATCGAAATGAGCAAATCAGGAAATGGAAGCAAGTTTTTTATTGTGGCTTTGTGAAGCACGCAGTCGCTCACAGTGCATTTTCAATTTTTTTGATGTCCTAGAAGATCTTCTGTCTTTCAAGTAGAAGTGCAATTTGCAATAAATTGATATACTATCTTTACTCTACATTTAACTTTATGGTTTCTTATTACCATCTTTAGCTCCAGAGTAATGATCACCAGCAAAGAATTGCGATCCTTGCTGAGGAAATTTTCAATGAAAGAAAGTTTTGATGATGCATCAAAACAGAGTCTTCTTCGTCTTCTACAGTCAGAGTCGTTACCTCTCTCCAATTTCTTTGTTTGGTGTGAGGAAAAATATAGAAGTGTTGAATATTACCCATCTTCTGTAATAGTATTCGTCAAGTGTCTGTCATCCGTTTCACCCGTTTTGTCCTACTATCCGATCGTCGAAGAATTTCTTGCAATTATGGAGGAAGTAAAAAGTGGTGCAGAAATTCGGAAATTCTCCGACAAACTTTTGATGCTGAAACAGCTGGCTCCAGTGATCCATGCCTTATTGATCTCACTCCCTGTAGGCAGTGTTTCTGTAGAAATTAAAGAAATGTTTGCTGCACTTGAATCGAAGAATAGATGGCTTTTAGACAAGACAGAGCATGACCTCCCTAGTGTCGGTGAAGAGGAGATTCTTCTGAATTATTCGTTCCTTCCGAATTGGCCTGTGGTAAATGCGAGAGGGGTGTATGCAAAAGATACATCAAAATCTAAAGCAAAGCAGAAAGATTGCAGAAAGGATTACCGTGGACACCCAACGTTGATGCCAGGAATATTTACTGTATATTGCATTCATGGTATGACATGACCTAGTTTTGTTGCTAGTTGGTTTGGTGTTTCTGATGATTTTGCGACCTCTACTTCAGCTCCGAATCTATGTTTATTTGCTGTTTTTAACCAATCTGCATTGTTGTTGCTACCATTTTGCACTAATTGTATCTAATTTCTCTAGCTGTGGTCCTTAGAGTACTAATTGTACATTTTTCTCTTTGATAAAAACATTTTCATGCATTTTTCTTTGTGGCAGACATATGTTATGGTTTTGATGTAATGGAACTCCAAGAATCCCCTAATACTCCTTTCACAGTTCTGCGAACTCGTTTTAAAGAAGGTATTTTGTATTATTCATACTTTCCTAGCGTAGATCTGGTGTAACTTACATCACTTGTCCAGATATGATCGATTTGAATGTTGCAGCAAAGGGGTGTAAGAAGACATGCTGAGATGGATGCTCGTGACATTTCAATCATATAATTCTTCATTGCTGTGCCTATGTCAATATGAGTTATTTGGTTTGCCTTATACTTGACTTGCATGAGATGTAAAAACTTTTTCCTGTATTTTTTCCAGCACCAAGAGTTATTATATATGACAATGCTTGCAACTTGCATAATTATTGCCTGAATAGAGATCCTGGCTTCTTCAAGAAAACTTCATTTTTCGTTGACAGGCTTCATTGGAAAAATCACACAGGTACGTTTTATTTGTCAGCTCTAAATAGGAAAAGCCTTGTGTTTCTTTTTAATAAGGACTGTCCATTCTACCCTCGAGTGTGAGAAAACCTTGCGGGGAACTCTTAAGCTCTGGAGATTTGTTCTGATTCCAGTCTCTAAATATGCATTTGGGTTTTGCGAGAAATGTATCTGTGTGCTTGTGTGCAGTGTTGTAAAATTAGCATAGTGAGCAGAGTTTACTAAATTTCACATTTAATAGAGATTTAACAGTTACAAGAATATGCAAGTAAATACTTTTGTTGTGAGCTACACCGCTGCAAATCTTAAGAAGATCATAACAGATTCATGTCTTTCCTGCAGCATGTGCTGACAGTTACAATCTCTCGCTGTATCTTCAATTTTCCCATGTGAACAGTCAGATCAACGAGCAACGAAATGCAGTGCTTAAAAGAACTAAGAATCAGCTGAGCTATATGAATCCAAAAAATTTTGTCAATCACGTCAAACTGATGTTGTATTATTGTAATGAGAAAACAAAGTAGATAGTTTATAGTTGATAGGAGTGCAAGCTTAATTCTTTTTTGGTATACAAGTATTCTGACACATGTACAGTAAATGTGTCTGATGACATTCCAATTCAAAAACATCGACATGCCCCTCAGTATCTATAAGCAATGCCTGTAACTCTTGAACTCTTAATTTTGCTTAATTATATCTCATTCAGTGTATATTGGCAATTGACATTAAATTATCTAGTATTATTTAGTTTATATTACATTTTAGTTGCAATCTTAATGTTATTCCTTTAAAACTATCAAGCTGGTATTGACACAAATAAATAGACTGACTCTGTAACGATCCGCATTGCTTGGTGTGCATAGACAATTTGGAGATCGTTCATAGCCTGTATGCACATGCTTAACTCGAACAATGTGAAGATGTTACTTATTTCGTGGTGTACAGTAAAGCTGAAATTGTTTGTTGTATTGTAGCTGTCGTTTTTTGTAGACTATGGAAAAACTCCAGTGAAAGGATCTTTTGCACACCTTTTTGCCTTGGTCGATTATCGTTAAAATTAAATGATTATTTTGTAAGATTATAAAACGTTAAGAATATAAAGCTGTGTACTTTTTTCTTCAAAACTGCTTCTTCGGAAATTGGTTTCACAGATACCCACTGAGAAACAATTGCAAAGCTGACGTTTGTGCCGTTCATCAGAAAATATTAGCAATAACCTGTGCGCACAAGAAAATCTGCAAGCGAGACACGGGTTAAGCTTAAAGACATAGAGATACTGCTATGTGCTATGTATGTAACTGTCATGGGATTTCAAATCCATACTGATGAGACTATAAATTCATAGTTCAGAGCGTTTATCTATGTCACCCTGATGTCACATTGGTAACCCTCAATGGGTTAGGAAAAAAGCTATCCTCAAAATCCCTGGCCAATATTTCGCTGTTGCAGATCAGCCGCTTTGTTGCTGAAGGGCCTATTGCTCGGCTTAAAAACAGACTAATGTAGACCGCTTCATAGGCATGGCACGTCATTGTCTCGCAAATATGAAAAAGCAGAATATGTTTTATAGCATGTAGGCTTGACTATGGCTGGTAGCTGTCTCAGGTACCCTTATTCAAAACCAGGCTCAACAACTGAACTAACTGAAGATGTGAATTCTCGTGGTTTGAAAGAACAGACAGTAAGTTCTTAAGCTTCAAGTTAACTACCAAGATGACTCCAAATACTCTTAGTTGCCTTATTGGCGTCTCCCCGCTATTTTTTTTCTCGACAACTTGTAGCCTTCCCTTTTCATTAGGATCATTCCCCAGATTATGCGACTTTTTTTAAGAAATGCAATATTTTCAGATTTTCTCTGATAGAAATGAAGTTTTAGTTAATAGCAGGCTCAATGTCAAAACATTTTATTTCTGGAAAACCCGGGGGGACTTGACTAACTTTCGGATAGGGAGGTGCCGCCCAAGCAACAAAATTCCTACTCATACTTGTACCAAATTCCTGAAAATATATGCGTATTGAAGTAGTTTTACTAGGGAGGTCGGCACCTACAAACACTATTATTTATACGATTTTACCAGAATAACTGCATTTCGTTACTGGAAACATCTCTTAGGGTCATTTTGGGTTTTTTTCCATTGAAACCCGGTTTATGCGTATTGAAGTAGTTTTACTAGGGAGGTGAAATTTTAGCCTAGAGGTGTTATAAGGGCCACTGTTAAAAGGGCCGCCATTAAAAGGGCCAAAAGTTTGGAATTTTTCTCAAAAAGCTGCTTTTATTTCCAAGCACCTCTTTTTGCTAACATGCACTATATTTTAGGAATTTTCATAAACAGCATGAAAACAAAGCCATCTTAACAAAAATGGAAACTTTAATCAATAAGCAAGTTCAAAAGATGACAGAAAAATTAGATTTTGAACAGCAGCAATTGATAGAAGGGGAAACTAGGAAAAATATGAAGATGAAATAGATGAAGATGCAATAGAAGTGAAGTTCAATGATGAAGAAAACGTAGATAGCAGGGGGACAATTGTAATTGACTAACATGAATTATATATACGGCATTAAATAAGGGTTGGTGTAAAAAGGGCTGATAAGGTAGCATAAATTTATGAGGAATGAGTATTTGAAATTAACTATCATTTTGTGGACTTCAATACAGAGAGCCTGAGCCACAGTTACCTGCATAGAAATTCATGAAATGACATATTAATCTATTGTTGGGGTATTTTAGGTGTTTAATTTACTAGGTGAAGTTAAAATATTAATTCTTACGTATATTGTGTGTAACGTTATTCTCAAGTAATGAATTACTTTATATACTTTGCATCCAAAACTTTGTTACTACCTGAATGCAATATGACTGGAAGGGTTGTGCCCTCCTATCACCTACTTTTTTCATGTTATTACCATTTGCCATTTCCCAATATAGAATTGCAATGAAAACTCTTATTACAACTCTCATCCAGAAATATGGAGGATGTCTTTGAAAATCTTCTAATGGAGAAAAGTATTTTTAAATACCTTTAGCCCTTACAACCCCATGAGAGCCCTATTTTGTAAGCAACAGGACATTGTTTTTTTTGCATAATTAATAGCTTGCCCAAAGCCTTAGTTCCTTTAAACTGGTACTGAAAAACCAAGAAAAGTTGCCAAATTAATTTGTGATGAAAGCTTTCAAGGCTTGGTGAATATGTGTTAAACATCGAAAAAATGGTGTGGGAGCCAAACAGCCTGTGAAATAGACCATATTATATGCATACACACTTGGAGAAATTAGTGCTGTAAAACGGGGTTACTTTGGCCCACTTTTGCTCTAATACAAAGGAAAATTTCTAGCAAAGGATCAAAATCATATTTTATGAAGGCCTTTCAGTTAAAACTATTGCTTATGAGCCCTTCACAAAGGATTTAAGTGTACTTTGCATTGAAACATAGCTAGTGCAGTCTTATTCATTGTTGGGCCAAAGTCACCTGCTTGTGGGGTGACTTTGGCGAACCACAGGTTTTGCAAATATAGGCAAAGTCAGCAGCCTGAAGGGGTGAGATTGGCCCAGCTGTGAATAGATGAAGCATTTGGGTTTAATAGTAATTGACAGAACAAAGCTCCAGAGAGTTTTTTCTTAAAAATTTCTGAAGTTTTACCAATCTATATGATATCAATATTATTTTTGCACCCTAAATCCGAATCTTTTCTGACAACTTTAATTATGAAATGAAAATGTTCTCTATTACTGTAACTAATTCAGTAAGGAGGTGTAAAGCACACAATATTTGCTAGTAAACATATACATTTATCATGGAACATGTTTCAACATTTCCAGTGTGATTCTAGTTCTGGGACCCTGAAGCAACCTCTGTTGTTTACAGGCTCAGGAGACATGATTTTTTGCTGAACACTTGGCCATCTATAACTAATCTGGTCCTTTACCCTTGACCAACGCCAAAAGTTTCCAGATTTCACCATCACATTGACCTCAGCTTCTCCATTGAAAGATGCTGCAACTCTTCCGGGGAATAATTCCTCCTCATACTCTACAATGAAATAATCACCAACAGAAATGTCAGCCTCTAACTCATCAGCTGGCAGTGACTCAAGTTCTTCTTCTTGTTCCATATAGAAGAGTTTCTTGATTTTTAGAAAAAAAGTCATATTTTTTGTATAGTCGGTTTCTAAAAAAAAATAAATGTGACTAAGACTATATATGATTTAAGACAAAATTGCTTTTCTCATATCTTCAACCAATTTTGGTATAAATGGCAGAAATAAGGGATAGATGCAACTAATAAAGTCTTTTTGGTACTTGTCAGCTTAAAAAAAGAAATGATGCCCACTTACATATTCTCTTACATATTTTCAGTTTTTTGACAATCTGACCAGAGAATACATGGTGAATAAGTTATCTAAAACAGATAAACGTCCACCAGGATCTGGCTGAAAAAGTTCTTCAACAGTTCTGATACGCTCATGCAATAAATACAAACAAATTGCTGAACATAAAAATTAGGATGGAAAATAAAAATTAGGATGGAAAAAATAGGATGAAATTTCTCATCAAATATTTGAACCTTAAAATTTGAAAATCTTCTCAATTTCTCTTAAGGATATGATATGATAGATATGATATCATTGCAAGTGATAAAAATACAGCAGTTACCAGAAATGCTTCAGCTTACTTAGGTTTACAGGCCTGAGTAGTTATTCATGAAAAAGGTCTTAAAACAGTAAATTAAATAAAAAAGAATCAAGGACATTGCAAAATATATTGACCCAGGGGCAGATCCAGGTCAGGAACATGAGGGTTGCTCACAAGGGTCCTTGGGTGGAGCCCCTGAAAAATTTTAGGGCCATTCCCTTTTTCCATTGGGAAACGCCAAAAAATTCATGTGCGCCATGCCCTTTTGCAAAAGACACGCTAAAAAACTTGTATCTTTTACAAGTTTTTGGCCTGAATACCTCATGAAAAAAATTTACGTCTTCTGCTCTGTGACCATGGAACAAATAATATTGCTTTAGTGGATGTTACAGAAATATTTCACTGAGGAAACTCAAGTCATATTTGAAAAGTTTATTGAAAACTTTAAATTTTAAGTCAAAAGGAAATGTGAAACAAAACTACTGCAATTGAAAGGTAAAATTTGAATTCAAATCGTTCAAGGGTCTGGAAGTTAACAAACTATCGGTAAGTAAAGCCTATTTTGGAAAATTCATCATAATTTCATGAATTTTTCGACTGACTGCCTCTTACAGTACTAAAACCATTGATTACACAATGACCCAAGCAGCAAATTCATGAATAATCGTTACAACTCAAATCATATAAACCTTGACAGCAAATGTATATTTTACAGTATTTAAATTCGAAGCCTTCGTCGTATGTGAAATTTGTTTCATCCTTTTCACATCCTTGTTATTTTGATCAACAGGATCGGTGCAGAGTTGATGCTTGGTACCAATCGTTGGCAAGTTTCTCCTTTCACAATCATTTGCACAGTACTGTGTTGGTGTTGTCTTTGATGAAGCCCACTGTATTGCTCAATGGTATGTATTTCATACTCCCCTACACATCTTATCTCTGTCCGAGCTTTTGAGTTCAGGTTCTATCTTTAGTTTACAGATAGTTATTATTCATGTTCGGTACTGGTAGTGTTTTTGCAAGTTTGGAATATTTCCCATCGTAGAATGTTTTTTTTCCAATTTCAACTTCAAAGTTTTTATAGAAGTACAACAAAAATCAAACATGCATGTAGCTCATAAGATATTTTATGGGTAGACTATACGGCCCTCAAACATTGCTGAAGTTCTAGAAACCAAATAATCAAAACTTATGCAGAATAATAAATGTAAGATTTTCTTCAGTTACTATAAAACAAAAGCAGGTTGTTATTTGGTTTGATACTGTCCTTGGTGTTGTTATCATGTTAGACTCTTCCCTATAATAATAACAATTTGAAAACTAAAAACTGTATGGTCAAGCATATTGTAAATAAGAACTTTTCATATTGTTACAGGGGTTTCGGAAGCTCTAACAATTCTCCATTTCGCAAATGGTATGGCCAGGTTTGCGAAATTAGATCACTATTGGACCCATCAGTAAAACTTGCAGTATTAACAGCAACTTCCTCCAAAGCTACAAAAGCAACAATCTTGACTGCTTTGAATATGGACAGCATTTCAACCTATTTTATTGAAAGAAATTCCTGTAAAGAAAAATTTGTCCTTCTTTTTGGAATATGTCAAAAATGATACGAAGTTGGAAAAAATCTTTGGCAAACTTATTCATGAAATTAAAGAATTTGGAAAAGGAACAAGAAGAACAATAACATTTTGCCAAACAAGTTCCCAATGTGCCATTATATGGAAAATGTTCAAGATAGAACTTGGAATAAATTTCAATGCTTCAGAAAATGAAGATCCAGCATATCGTTTCGTTGAGATGTTTCATGCTGGAACACCAACATCCGTAAAAAGTCATGTTCTCCAAGAAATTGGTAAGCCTGATAGTCATCTACATATTTTGGTTGCAACAGTGGCATTTGGAATGGGCATTGATTGTAAAGGTGTCCTCAGGATCATCAATTTTGGGCCTTCAAAATCAATTGAGGCCTATCTCCAAGAATGTGGAAGAGCTGGCAGAGATAATGAAATTAGTTATTGTTATATGTTGTACAATGGTTTTTTAGCTAGTCAATGCCAAACAGATATGAAGCAATATATCAGCAGCAGCGAATGTTGCCGGGTAATCATGGAAAATAATTTTCCAGGCAAACATGCTAAATGTGAATTGGCATGCATGTGTTGTGATTTCTGCATGAAACAATGCCAATGCAACCCATCTTGTTCAGAAAATCTGATTGATTTTAAACAGCCTCTTCATGTCCCAGGTGAGAAAAAGAACAGGCAAATTTCTATTGATCAAAATAAAGTATTGTGCGAAAAGCTTAATACCTATAGAAATGCATCTAGAGAGAGGGTGCTTGCTAGGGAAGCTGTACTTCCACAGCTAATGCTTGAATTTACTGATTTCCATGTCGCACAAGTAGTAGCATCATGTAAATTTTTAATTACTCTTGATGATTTACTGTCTCATGTTGAGATTTGGAGAATGAAGACAGCCATTGATATCCTTCACATTCTCCATGAAATATTTGATGATGTAGTTATTAATGAAGATTTACAGAATTTGGGAAAAGATGAAAGTTTCACAGACGAGCTTGAGGATGATTGGATTGCAGTTCAAGATGATTCTGAAATAGATGCTTTTGATAACAGTTATGAAATGCAGGAGGCTGATTATATGATGGAAGAAATTTATCAATCTGGTTTGCAAAATGAATCACCTACTAATATTGTTGAATTTTCACTTGTGAAACCAGTTTTAGATGAAGATGACATGGTACATGGTGATGTAATGGGGGCATATCAGCTGCTCCAATGAGAATTAATAGTGTACAAACTTGCTTAAATTTTGTGTACAAACTTTCTTACATTTTAAACTTTGTATCTAACTTCCATTTTTATGAAGTCCAATAACTTTCTTGCGAGTTTCAATCCATTCATAAATGTCATGTACATCAAAATTAGTCAACAAACTTACTTCAATTCCGGGATGTGTATAATAAGACCTTCCTGGTTTCAGTTTCATTGCATCATACTTTATCAGCTCATGAACGACTTGCAGTAAATCACTGTTCTCCTTTGCTTTAATATTTTTCCCAGATCTCTTGATAATATTACATGTCTTGTCAAAATTATCCAGCAATTTTTTGTTCACAGTAAGGGCTCTGCAAAATCGATTATTACACTTGGGGTTTGTGGAATTAGGACCAAGACTCTTTACAATGTTCTTCAGTACATTGTTGTAATGCTCTAAAGCTAAATCAAGAGGAATATTTCCTCCTTGTGCAAATGAGCCCTTATGGAACCTATTCCAAATAAGACGGTGGGCATCCTTTGATGAAAGAAGGCAATAGACTTGAGAAAGAAGGTGCAGTGCTTTTAAGGCATACTTTTTGCTTTGTATGCCATCATGACGTAAGTAAGGAAGCATGAATTTCCAGCAACGAACTAAACGCTGGCCATCACCTTTGGAAACTGCATCAAAAAAATTTTACAATGATCATGCCAACATCTAACAATGAACACTGGTAATTGAAGACATCGTCTTTATTGCTAACGTCAGGCTGGGCATCAAGCTCCTTGTGTAATCCATGCATCTTCTCATGATCAATTCTACATTTACCATCAAATTTAAATGTCTGTTGACAATCATTGTGTCTGCACTTGTAAAAGCCTTGAGCATTTATGTTGTTTGTTGCACTGAGCCAGTCTTCATATGACTGCCTTTCCAAGAGATTAAATTTATCTTCTTTTTTCATCACAAATTGGTCAACTATTTTGCAGCTTATTTATTCAAATAGTCATGTTTTTCTTGCTTTGATGCAGTTTTTAATTTTGATAATTCCAGGTCATTGGCAGATGAATCATTCGGTGATGAAATACTAAGCACTTGGCATAAGCCTGCAATTATTCTTGCATTGATTTCCAGGAGAAAAAAATTCTTGCAGTCTGAAACCTTTTTGCTGACATCTGTGTTAATGTTCCTTCTATTAAGAATCACCTTATGGCTGTATGATTGAATATTCGGTTCAAAATCTTTTTAGCCCGATGCGGGCTATATTTTGTGTTTTTGTGCGCGACAGTAATCCTGTTGACGTGATTTCTAGGAAAGTGCTATGGGGCTCCAAATTTGCTGGATGTTGAGCCCAACATTGTTGATAGACGGGTTTTTTGCACTCCATCTCATCGGGCCTAATAAATGTTGAGAATTGGGCCCCATGCATCGGGCCCATTAATCATAGAAAAATCGGCCCGATGTAAACTTTGATTTTGAGATTAATCGGGTCGAAATATAGGGCCCTATAATTGTGTAAAAATCGGCCCGATTTATGGAGCTTAATAATGACTGAAAACTCGGCCCGATATATTAACCTCTGTGCCTGGTTCAATATCGGGCCCTATAAATAACCAGTCAATTATCGGGCCCTATAAATAACCGGTCAATTATCGGGCCCTATAAACAACTGGTCAATTATCGGGCCCTATAAACAACCGATTAATTATGGAGCCCAATATAATACCAATTGTGTTATTGTCCAATTGTCATAATTGACACATGATGACCCGCATTATGCGATAATAATGACATTGCTGATAAGGTTGCATGGTATTGTGTGAGGGTCAGACACATTTCTATGGTCAGACCTGTCCATTGTACGCTTTATAAACCAGAGGGCTGCAGTTAGAGAAGCACAATATTGACTGTGTTAAAAAGGAAATAAAAGAAAATAAGAAGCAGATTAACATTGTTGCAACTTGTGCAGAGAAATCTGACCGTTAGATTTTACTTTACTTCTGCTTTCCATACTCAGCAATCAATGTATTTTCTGGTATTCAGTCTGTCTCAAGTTTCATAGGTCAATCAGCCCATTGTTCCGATATTTTATATTCTGCTACAAAGCTGTGCTTCATGTTGAAATATCCCTTTGTTTGCCATTGTTAATCAGTTTGATGACTTGTTTTACAGCCTGCATTGTTTTACAGCCTACATTGTAGCAACACGGGATTTGAAAGATGAACATTAATAACACGAGGAAATTACGCAGAAACGACAACGAAGGAACTCTTAGAAAAACCAATAGCATGCAACTTTACAAGTACTTCAATTTTGTAAAATATAGCTAATTTGCGAAATTGTGTTACGTTTACATATTTATTGATAATAGAAGAGTACGTTCCAACAATTTACTAATGATGACTTTACTTAACAGTAAGGAGTGTTATCACACTAACTTAAAGTAAATACAATTAAGAATTGAACAATAATAGCAAGAACAAGCATGACAAAAAAGATATCAAGTTGTCTTTAAAAAGTGGTTAACTGAGGGGGTCATTGGGCGTGACGGTTTGCGGATTTTGGACATTTTGAGAGTGGTTTTACGGTTTTTACCTTCAAAAAGTACGGTTTTACGGTTTTTCAATTTGCGATTTTGGTGCGGTTTTACCGTTTTGAGAAAAAATATGTATGCTTGTACGGTTTTTGGCTAAAAAATTTGCGCTTTTACGGTTTTTGACCCTCCCTATGACGCCCCTTTAACTGAGATAACTGACTTTTTTATTTTGCATCAACAGAACAAAAGTGGAAATCCACTAAAGAATAGACAGCAAATTTTTTTACAGTAGACGTAAATGGTAGATTTTGTAACGGAGTTTAAGAAACTCTGCCGTAGGACAAATGACATTGCTCATATTTGGCTACCTCTCTAGTAAATAAATAATTTTCCGTAGAGAACAAGTAAATAGATTTTTTTTCCTCTTCATTATACATGAATCCATTTTAACCTGTAATGAATTTTTTTAACTTTCCCATTTGGATTCTGTTAAGGTAAATGCCCATTATTGACTAAGGAATTCAATATATATTGCTTAAAGAGTAAGATAATTCTTCTACTACACATCTCCCACACAAATGCATATGGTAATAAATAGGACCGCCCCGAAACATATATTAAAATGATGTAGCTATAATCCTGTCAAAATGTTGTTGGTAGCGGCCTCCTCCCATAATGTTGGGTTTTCTCCATAACGTGCTATCGGTGGAAGAAAATTATCGTCCACATATACAACACTGGGGGGCTTCCATCTGGCCTGTCTGTATGATTCGTTGCCACAGTAATTTGGCCATCATTGTACATCACCTGTGTTAACAGGATGTTTTGCCCTATAATAATTGATCTCTGAGGCTGCTAAGACCTACACAACTTGTTGTCATATTTACAATATACACTTAAAAATAGTAGAAAAGTACTAGGTAAATAATAACAAGACAATATTGGAAAAATTTAAAACATTTGAAACTAAGCATCAAACAAGGTATTAAAATTTGCCAATGGAATAGCCCAACATCATGGATTGTCTCCTCCATCCGGGCCATAAGCTTGCCTGAATTCGATGTCCTGCAATGAATGGAATTGCAAGTTTACAATTATATTTATTGCACAACTAGTGAAGAATTTGTTCGTGATAGAGCATGCTGGAGATGCAGACATAAAATTGGCTGTCAAGCAAGAATACGAGCCTGGACTTCAGTTCGAAATTGGGCAAAGTTCGAGATGGAGGGTTGTTGACATAGGGAGAGCGGACGGTATAAATAATGAAACTGTGGCGTCAGTCATTATGATGCATTTGCCTCGATGATCTTTTCCCCCTAGATAATCATATATGGCGGCATGTCTGCGCAAGCCAATTAGCATCAAATGGTAAACCGTTTTCATCGCATAAACACGAAATGATTGAAAGAGTACAATGAAAATACGCCTTTGAAAGCCTTTTAATTTCTCAATTCAGAAGAAACTTTGCTTATTGATGCAACTTGGTTAAATTTAAGCCTCTTACAATACTCCCTCCAAAAACTGAAAGTAGTAGGTGTTTTCCACAGGAGATCTTCTATGTGGCATTTTTTTTTTCTCGTGCACCGCCAGGGAACAGATCATCTGACCAATAAGCATCTAATCTGACAACTTGCTAAGACTTGCTTACTATCTACTCCTCAGTTCACAATATTCTACCGATTTACGGGCGTGGGAATCGATCATATAAATTTTAGCAATCCAACTTTCCAGTATCTATTGAGTATTTATCTAAACTTACCGTTCCCTCGAATAGTTGACTTGCTTCCTCCAGAATATGTTGCACTGGAGGCTATAAGGCAATTGAAGAATAATTTGATTACCACTGAGCATTATAGGAGGAGGGGGGGTCATTGGGCATGACGGTTTGCGGTTTTCCGACATTTTGAGAGCGGTTTCATGGCTTTTACTTTCAATAAGTACGGTTTTACGGTTTTCCAATTTGCGATTTCGATGCAGTTTTACGGTTTTAAGGAATAACATGTACGCTGGTACAGTTTTTAGCTAAAAACAATTGAGATTTTACCAGGGTTTCACGGTTTCTTAATCCGCCGTATGACCCCTTCCCTGTTGCAGTAGGTACTTTTACTGTGAGCTGTTAGTTAACATTATTATGATGCTATGCACAAAGTCTCTTAGCACGCAGAGCATACCTGATACATTCAGTACCATGCGAGCCAGTATGCACTTCATGCCGTTCATGCAGTTGCAACAGACGGCAATTGAAAATGCTTCAGGATAGATTCACATCATCATTGCAACTCGTAAGTGACTGTGGATGTTTGAGGTTAAAAGACGAGGCTTCCTAGTTTCTAGCAGGTACGTCGAGATGGTATTAATGCCTGCAGTAGATTTTACGATACTGTAAATAGACTATTACGCATGTCTGGCCTTATAAGAAGTCTCTTCCATTTTTACAACTACGATTTTACAGCCCCTGAGCTAAGTTTTGCCTTATCCGTTTCCTCTGTATTTATCTTAGTTTGACAAAGTGCAATGTTTTTGTTCTTTGCTCACTGTTCAGGGAGCACTAGAGTGTATCTACAACACGATATAAATGTTAACACTTTAACATACCTGTCTAGCTCGGAGGTACAAGGCTAGATTCTGCGTCATTGTGTCGTTAGGATCCACCCGCAGACTGTCGAAGGTGTACAGATCGAAGTACATGGGCATGTCTTCAATGCTTCCCACATAATTATACATTGCCTGTAAGGTACAACGTAAACAAACTGCTTGAGGATCATTTACTTTAAGGTCAGTGCTGTGATGTAATAAGAGACAGATTTACAGCCTGGTCAAATGAGATAAGATCGCATTCGCTCTAGACGGGCTGGGCCATTAACAGAGTCGAGAAAAGTGTTAAACCTTCCTGCGGACAACAATACCCCTAGCTGGTAACCTTCCTCACTTAACAATGAAAAATAAGCGTGTTTTGGGTGTGACAAAATATTTTCCATTGTTGTAATGGACCTTCCTCCGGTTGACTGTGAGACCGAAACTTTTTCCCCACTCTAGCCATTAACGCTTTTTTCAGTCTGTTTGCTATCTTTACATCTGTGAAGCATAGCCCACCCTGCCGATTTAACAATATAACACGATATCAATGATGTTAGAATTACGTACATTCTGTCTAGCTGTAGCAATCATCGCTGTTCTTTGGAGGATCCGAGCAGCCTTGCCGCCCCCTGGCCATAACATGAATCAAATAAGTTTAATCTGTAGCAGCTGTCCCTCAAGTTTCAAGTGAAGTGTCATTTAGCTGAACCATACACCAAAGTGAGCATGTTCCACTTCTCTCCTACTATGTTGGTACACAGGCTCCCATAATATACTGATGTTGAAGATTCAAGTGCAGTTCTCTTACAATGAGGGTTACGTGTTACGGGTTGCTCAGAGATCGCGACCACTGACACTGAATAATGTTATAAACTTTAAGAGGGAAGAATTGGTACTGTTCAGTTCGTTATTACCTCAAATCTAGTGCCTTCGCCAAATCTTCTACTTATAGTGCCGTGTTGATGACGCACCGCCACAACTATACCATTGCCAACAGGCAGCTGCTGAGGCACTTTTGCGGCTCTGTTCCTTCTTAGAACCTGCATAATAAATGTTTGACATGAGATATTTAATTTTCTAACCTACTGATTAGCGTTCTTATTTACTTTAGAAGAGTATGAACCTTTGAAGGTATTGACTTTACATAGGGTTTACCCCCTCCGTACCCCCCTCGGGTACATCCTTGCTGTCGTATACAAAGCTGCATGAAAGACTGTAGCAATTGGTGCAATATCTCAAGAAGAGGCCCATCCCTGGGACCGCTAGATTCATTCACATCAATTTATAAGGTCTTAACGATTTATATGATAACCAGACTTTAGTGTCAGGGGCATTTATTTGTAGCCTCTTCCCCTTTCCTTCACCAGATGTGGATTGTCTAACTTTTGCAGTATATCAACATGTTGCTATACAAAATGATGTGTCTGACTAAACACCAATTCCGGAGAAAGCGTTCGCTTGCAGCACTAGCTCTTTGATACTTCTTGCAGTATCTTACCCTCGCCATATCTATTGGTAACTGCATCGGCTGGACTGCTTCCTCTGTTTCTCCAGTGGTGGCTGCCTGCGTGAGAAAATTAGCGTTTTCTCTTTATTCATATATCTCTTTACTGTCAACAGTTCATATTTTAGGATATACACTTTGGAATTATATCTTTGCATTAAACATTCCGTAATTTCAACAAGTTGCTGTTAATGATTTCCTCTCTCTGCCTAAGGGGTCACAAGAACTCATTCCATGAACACAGTTATTCATCTTTGGTAGTGATAAGATATTTATTTGTTTACAATGCAGTGTTACCGAGAAATCGGTTACACGTACATGACGATGTACACTTTGTAATAATCAGACCACTCTTACTTCAATGCCTTCCTATTGATATGTTAGGTATTGTACAAAGCGTCATGACATGGAGGATTTGTGGGCATATAGTCCTGATATTGTTAATTATCTCCTTATAATAAGTTTCATTGGGCTTACATTACAGCCTCGATTAAGTTAGGAATTGTCTACTTACAGACATTTCAACTGCAGGCGCATCTCCATTCTCTATAATAGCCCAATTTCCTTCCTCTCTGCAAATGAATGGAACGAAAGTTACAGATATTGCCGAACAAAAATTTTAATTTTCTAAATATGCTGACATACACCGTAGCTTCACATCCATGAATCAATCCTTCAATCTGCAATGTGTACTAACGGTATCTAATATTTTCGTTTGAATTTGTTACCTTTGCTCTATATCTGCGATAGCATTGATGGCATCCATTGCTCTTCAGAGAGCTCTCCCGATGGCTTCCACATTCCATCTATGATCTGTGTGTAAAATGTGTAATAATCACCTTCACATCACAACAATCTATGTAGGCTGGTGTTAAATCAATAAGAGAGAGACCATAGATCTTGTGTGTTTAAAAGTAACGCGCATTAAAAAGATCGTCAAATTTAATTCACACCATCCGTTTCTTCACAGCCCATGATAAATAGCTAACCCAACTCTTGCCTGTTGCAACACTTAAACTACGGGGTCACCTGGAGAGAACAACTATTTGCATTGAATCTTCATGCCAATATGTCCCTATTCAATGACACAGCACTAGCAGTGCCTGATCACTGATAAATTTGTGCTTCTACACTTACCAGAATGGTAGACTCTTTCCAGACATGACAAATCGTTGTTGGCTGATGGTATGCAGAGCATCACTTGTGACCGTTGCTCGCCACCAAGAGCAATAGTTACTGGAGAAGAAGTGAATATTTGATGATGAGCTATTGGATTAAACATTGGAATGCATGCCTACGTTATGGTCACACAGGGGCACAACATCAGGAAGGGGAAGGTAAAATTCGAGGGCAAATTTTACTTTTTGGAGAAAAACTTTAAGTTCCCTTGCTCTCTTAATGTACTGAAATAACAAGTGGAGAAGTGGAACATTGCTTGACATCGGTAATTTCCGTGATAGCGGACAGTCTACATAGCGGATGTCGCCTGTATTTGATATTTTTAACCTATGTTCTTGGATATGAGGGTTTTGGAAGGATAACTACCCGTCACGTTGTGTGATGTGCAATGGAACATCTAAAAAGAACTTACCACGACGAAATTCTTCACTATTGACTGGCAACGGCAGAAGCAGACAAGGACACTGTTGCTGAAAAATCTGTAAAATACTGTAAAAAGAGTTTGCATTAGCTGCAATGATTTACCTACACGTAACTTCACATTTCCAGAAACATTAGCTGAATATGGATCTAGGCATACTATTACTAACAATGAGGAGTGTTGAATGTATAATTTCGAATACAAAATTGGAGGGTATGAGCACTGTGTCATCCTTAATGCTATGACAGTATTTGTTCTACCTACGAGATGAATAGTGTATACGACACGACCGGTACTATGAGTGGTGTGGTAAGCGTCAAAATTGGTTGACATGAATCGTATACTGAGTGGTACAACGAGTGGTATAACGACACGAGTGGTTAAGAAGAATTCAGCAAGAGCAGACTGAACCTAACAAAAGTGCGTCAAACAGTTACAAATGCTGTGATTTGGTTACAAACATTGGGCACTACTTCCATGATACTAAACAATATTTTATTATGTTAATTATATTCATTATATAGCACCAACTTCCTTCTGATATCGCTGGATGTCCTCTCTTCATAGGCTATGACCACGAGTACGCGCCTAAAGCGGATTTCTTGTCGGCTAGCCTGAAAATATATAAAAAATGGCAGTGTACTACTGTACGTTGATACGTTAGTTATATCTCTAGTTCACTTGTAAGAAATATTTCAAAATTAAAGTTCTTGCTATAGGATATATTTAAACAAAATATGAAAATCTGTTGCTTACGATAGTTTATTTTGAAATGCTCATGCAGAAACAAAGCAGCATTAGTATTTTACAGGTTTTGGAACACTTTCTTGCTGTCTTTATGAAGTGAGTAATTCTTCTTCACGAATACGTTAGCTTTAAAGATTAACTATATATCTGATATAAACAGTACTGTACCATTTCAAACGTCATCCTTGTCAAGCAGCTCAATGACGCCATCATTTCAGCTGTCAGAGCAAGTTCTAGACAGTTATCTATGCTTTCATCCAATCCTGCGGAGAAGAAACTTTTCAGTTTAGATGGCGGATGTAACCTCCGCTGGTGGACTCATCTTGAATACTCAAGTCCAATCATGCATATTTGTCTGCAATGACTGTGATAGTTACCTTTAAACTTGAACAGGGAAGACAGTAGAACCGCGTTGTATTAGCGTTCAATGTTTGTTTTGCCAGACGTAACACAATGAAGCTTTGTCAAAACTGCAGAATTAATTTTCTACCCGTGTAAAGCTTGCTGGAATAACGTCTTGAACACTACTTCAAGGTCAGTTTCTTTCAATATTGGAGAATTACTTCCACATTCCTCACTACTTCCCTAATGTTGCACAATGGCAACGGCCAGGGCTATGTATGGCTTCACGTGCAACGTTTGTGTTGAGAAAACCTCTCCGTGGATCTATGTTGGTACTCAGAATGAAGATCAGAAATGGCAGTTGCCAATTATAGGCTCTGTTCATTTATAGTCCCTGCTCTTGGCGATTCAATTATCAGTGCACGACTTTGTACACCCATAGTTGTAATCTCTGTTATTAAACATAATGGTCCACTACAGAACCTTATGTTGTGGTCTCTCATGGCTCCACGTCTAAATACCAAAATATTTCAAACGCTTAATATAGATAGCATGGTCAGAAATTTCAGAATTTACCTCTCATATCCTCGTTGTAGATGAACCAGCTAGAAAAGAAAATGTTGCATGCTTTATTAACTTTGGCTAAGATAATACTTTATCTAGCTTAAACCATTTGGCTTAAGCTAATACTTTATTTTCCAATAATAACTGTCTCCGTAGTGTCATTATTTTGTCTTTCCTCGACGGGCATTACAAGGGGCATTTCAATTGTCCAAAAGGCATACAACATGTTGGTTGGAGTAAAAGGACTTCCATTGTCCAAAGGATTTCTATAAAAGCATTGGGATTTGTAGCAAAGTTGTACGGTATTGCTGGTGGTGTATTCGCCCTCTGCCTTGGTGTAAAGTTGTAAAGTCGTATCAGTGGCATATCCTATTTGCATATTCAAAATTACACGGTGGTTTGTGGGAGTATTTAATTACCTTCTCTATACGCATGTATTTCATCCCTGCTCACAAGTGGTTGCTGCTCTTGGGCCAATTGTCTGTGGACTCACTCGTGCGGCTCTATGCAAAAAATGTAGTAATTAATCGCAACAAGCAAGGGAGTACAGGTACAGGTTGCAAAATAAGTAGTGGGGGGCTGCTCTGCAGTCTCCAATTCCTTTCAGTCCACCAAAGCCACCGTGTTTCGGAAGTTTGCCTATCAGTATGGGCTTGGGGGAATGCTCAGCAGAAAACTTTTACCACACCGCCCTGGATAGGCTCTTCAGAAAAATACGATGAGTAGCTAACTCATATTTCCATGTCACCATGGCTTGTAGGGTTGTGGAAGGTAAAGGCGGTAACATTAGCAACTTTATAGGACACAAATCTGGCGAATTTGCTAACATGCGCAAAATATCTGCAGGGGCCTACAAGTAAATTCATCACTGCACACATTTGACATCATCACATCTTAAACTAAACCTTGCTTCAGAGGGTACGTTACCTTGCCCGCTGCTGTTCTCTCTAGCGTTTTCCTGTCCTTCATTGTCAGAAAGTACAACTAAAGAAATGGAATAGCAACATTTACTAAAAGAGAATTGACTAGTGGAGCTGAATTTGATGTACAACAGATACATCTGTGCCACATGCATGCGAATTTCTAATTTTTTCTGACATGACTACTTCATTAAAATTGACTCCTGTATTCATTGTCTGTGGTACTTTAAAGTCCTTATTCGAGAGGGACTGGCTTATTTGGAGAGGGTGGCTTTTTCGAGGCGTTTTGGTGCGAGCAATAAGGTGCTAATAGCAATGTAAAGCTTCTTGCAATAAATGTACATACTTGTTGATGCTTCTTGCGGTCGCTGCCATTCCTCCACTGCTACCACTCTCTCATTTGCTACAGGCGTGGACTGCAGGGCAGGCTGCATTTCCTCATTTGCTGGAGGTGTTGCTTGCAGCACTTGTTCCTGGCTTCCCAGGTCCATGGACAGCATCTTGAAGTGAGGACTCGCTGGTGCTGTGGTATTTACTATTCCCTGTCTGGTGTTGCTCAGGGTACCTGAAGTTGTCTCCGGCAAGTTCTCCATGTCCTCGTTGTCATCGACCTCGTCATCATCGTCGTTGTGAAGCAATGGCTCGTACAAATGCACATAAATTTTGTTGTTTGGTCTGCTGTAGGCCCTTAAAATTTCCTCTCCGGATGGAAAATTTCCAGCAAACCTTAGCCGCTCGACGTTGTGGCCACTTGCTCCAGAACGGTAGAAAACAGCCCTACAAGGATATACAAAAGGGTTATACCTGTGAAACCAAATTTCTCGCACGTTACATTCATACCTGGACTTACATAGGTTTGCCCATCTAGCCGCACTGACCCTGACAATAGACTGCAGGACACATTTTTCGCTAGCCAGCCATTACTCGTATAATTTTGTTCATTTATATAAACAATTACATTAACAGAAGAATAATTCTCTTGTTTGTTCTAGAAGCTTACTAACCGTATTAGTTCTAGGCTCCAACCGTACTAGTTTTGGACTTGTTAAGTCGTTCCCCTCAACTCCAATCCTGCTTGGGTGGGGTGTTTTCCACCACCTCGAGGTTTTTCTACACTTCAATTGTGAGCTTTTTTGTGCATCCATTTTTCATTTTCATTCATTCATTTTTTATTATTTAAACATGGTAATCAATCAGTAAATTAATATAACTATTTTACATTGAGCCATGTTGAAAAGAAGAAAATACAATAAATAGGCCTATCTAAGTACGAACTAGTTACATACTAATATTATGAACTATAAAAATTAATTAGACAGATGATTTCGGAATAATAATTTCGGTTGGTAAAAGCAAAGTTATATCCGAGGGGCATTTCACTCTGCAGAAAGGCCTACGAGACTTCCATTAAAGGACTTTCAAGGGACTTCCGAGAAAACAATAGGACTTCCAGCAAAGGTGTACGAGACTTTCAAGGAGTGAATTGCCCCTTGGTTATATCGCTGAAAGGAAAAAAGAAAATCCGAGTACTGCACTTTTACAGTCACATCGTCTATCCAACTACAAAGATATACACTAAGACAGCAGGAAAGAACAGAAATAAAAAATAGATATCTGCAGTAAAGCAGTTACCTGACAGTTTGTGACCGTAGAAGGGTACGAATGTGATTATTGGTTGGTCTTTGCACCCTGTGACCCTGCACGTATTCAAACGGGGTAAACGCTCCATGCATTAGTCTTTGGACTTCGTTGGCCGACATATGCCTTTGGAATTGCAGTCGGACAACTCTATGATCCCTATGTATGTCTTGCCTGTTGCACCCTCTTGGAACTTCACCTCCACCGTTTCCTGCAGCCCTATTCCTGGCGGAATAAATCCTTTCCACCTCTCTGGCAGTGAGGAAGTACACATCACGTGTACCCACTCTTGGGACATTTCTGTCATCGACAGATTCGTTCGCTCGTGTCTGTGGTTGGTTGCCCGCTCCTGCAGCTCTTTGCACTGTAGCTGCATTGGCATTAGCACCATCGTTATCATTGATATCATCTTCATCTGATGATGCCAAAGCTCTTGCGATACCTCTGAAATAAGCCATTTGCGTAGTCGTAATCTAGATTTTGCCATAGCTAATACTGCAACCGGTACGCACTACTGTGACAACGCAACTGGCAGTGGGTGATTTGAGAGACAACATTAATATGGTGTAATTACACGCTGGAAGACTTGGCTTGGTTTTGTTTTCTAGAACCTTTTTGGTTGCCGACTTCTGGAAATTTTCGTTCTCTGAAAGGGGCCTAGCTGGACGGCACTTGGATTTCTACTTTTTGTTCCCCGATTAAGATAGAACCAATCCAAATGTATTTTCCAAGACAAAACGATGATTTTTAGAAGCTATGAATTTTCTGAAACCTTTAGTTGCGGATTTCTGGAAATTTTCGATTCCTGAAAATGGCCTAGTCAGACTACACACTTGCGTAGGCGCTCGCGTGCAAAATTTTTCCAAGTGTTGTCTGGCTAGGCCACTGCCCACCTATTCCCGTCTAGAAATTTCCTAATTAGAATCCAAAAAAGCTTAGGAATTTTCACTTCTTAATCACCAGAAGTCATCAAAGAAATTTCAGAAATAAACTTCATCAATCAAGTTGGATAAAGAAACTCAAGAGATCACAGCAAAGTCCCGCCATTCACAGATTTTTTCCGGCACCAGCCACAAAATGTATATCTACATTCGCGCATGCGTAATAAGACTGCCGGTCATTTAGTTTTCATTTAGGCTTGACCGGCTGCCGGTCAAATAGTCAGTGCGTTCAAAGAAACATTCGAAACATACCTAATTAATTATGAGTATAATTTATTTTCCCTTGTTGCCTAGACGTTTGTCCCAAATACATTAACTTCTATGTATCACACGTATCGAAGCCAAAAACTGGTAGATCTAAAAAAAATTAATGCGAAAAGGGGACCGTTCTGACTTAGAACTCTATACCCAAAAATTATTGCTTCCAAGTGAAAATACATACCCAAAAACAAGGCACGCACACCCGTGTGTGAAAATGTTGTCACAACTATAATGTTTGAGGGCGAGTGGTAGTGTCATATTTATTACTTACACGTTTTTTTTTATAAGAAACCGGTTTATAAGAAACCTAGAACTAGACACCCCAAAAGTTAAGAAAATTTTAGAACTAGGAGAAAGGAGTCAAGCAACTTGAGAAATTTTTGTGCCAGTTTTTCAACATACTGATTTCACATTATGGATGTAGTAATCAATTCTCAAGCATTTCCGTGCGATTTCTCGCACCAGCACGGCTAATTCTTTGGAATACAATAATATTAAAAATTTGCTTGCTATATTCTTGCTTTTTTATCGTTTTTACTGCAATTTATTTCCATTAAGTTAAGAAACTGTTAAGAAACTTTTAGAACTAAAATTTGGCCAAAAATTAAGAAACTTTTAGAACTAGGCCCCCAGCTAGGTTTCTTATAAAAAAAAACGTGTAGCTGAATTCTGTAATGTTTGAAGTATTAGAAACTTTTGTATTAGGGGATTTCTCGAAGTTTAGAAGAAGAAATATTCGTAAATACCATCAGATTTTAGGCCAAGTTGTGGTAGTTTCTACTGTACACTTTTAATTGTAATATACTTAATTAGCTTCACCGTTCATTACAAATTAATTAGAAATCAAGATTGCAAGTTCCAATAAATCATATAGCAGTTCCAAGATTTCTGTATACGAGTTTGCATTGCACAGACATCTTGTTCTTTCTTGGGCGGCACGTCCAAGCGTAAACAACTGAGTCGAGTCACACCCAGTGGCTCGTTAAATGGGCTAACGGTATTCGGCGAAAAAATAAAATGACGAAATACGAAGAAACGAATAAACGAAAAAAAGAAATCGCGAAATAACGAAATATTTTGCTTTAAATTCTAGTTAGTGTTTGATTAGGTAAGAATGGCTCACTATTTCGTTACTTCGTTTTTTCGTCATCTTGTTTTTCCGTCGAATACCGTTAGCCACTAAAAGTGGATAGGTAAGTGTAGGCCTGGACCCATCAGAATCACGACAGCAGACAACAGGTTAGTCTTAAGATTTACGGTATATTGGCCAACAACCTTTGCAGAGGGCACGTCCAGTTCTACAATTTACTAAATACAATAGAGGTTTACCTGCTGTAAGGAAATACAAATACTACATATATTGAAATAAATATAACACATATGACGATACATTTAAAAAGCCTTAAAGCACACGTTCAAGATACGTTTTCAATTTGAAATAAGTTTGACGATTGAGATTGGAATCTACCTCATGATCGGTGCTTGCAGAAATTATTTCTGTGACTCGTATAAGATGTGCATGCGAAAGATTGATGGAAGAGACTGGGATATTTTCGTCATCATCTTCAAATTCAACGGTTGCAACATTGCCAGCCACACCATATGTCAGCTCCACATCAGCTGGATCTCCTCTGGTTAATATGTTGTTTGCTTCTGGCAACTCACTCCTGGCATTCATTAATGTACCTGCAACATACAGCTGGTTTGGCGTTTTTTGATGCTCAGTAGCTAAGCTGTGATTATTCCATTGCAATGTAAATGTGCTGAGACGCCTGTTTAAACTTGGAATGAAACACTTTCTAGCACAGAACATGTCAATTGCATTATCTTTGTCATATTCCCTGCAAGAAACGAGCAATAAATCTATGAAGAGCTGGGTAACGCAGTGTCGTACGTCAACCCAGAGGCGCTCAATTCTCTGATTGTGCACAGAAGATCCAACAAGATGCGCATTATTAATAGCGGGTCTACTTCTAACCATCAACTCACCAACTCTTGCATTTTCACCACCTTTGTCTGTTCGAATGCGAGTTGGCCATCCATATTTACGCACAGCTAACATGAAGCAGTTCTCCACTGTTGATGCCAGCTTGTTGTCTGCTGCGTGAAGATATAAAATCTTTCTAGAGTACCCATCTATGGCTCCATGTATTACAATTCCAAATTTCCTAAATTAGTAGAAACAAGAATATTAAAAGACCTGGCAAAGAATGCTATGCAGCTGTATAATTGTTTCGTCATGACTGTTATGGTAGTTTATTGTTTCGTTGTAGAATCAGATTGTTTTATTGTCAAATCAGATAATTTGAAAATGAATATGATTTCATACTTAGTCAGTTTCAAATTGCTGTCTAGGTGCCATAAGGAATTGGGCGCAGCAACTTTGTAGACACGTCGATGAATGCCAGCTCTGACATTAGCGTTGATAAGGACCTCATCTAATCGCATCATTGACTCCCGTACCCTGTTACGCGGCACCCATAACCCTTGCCTTCGCAATTCAGCTTGAATCATATTTATGCCACAAAGAGGCTGTCGACATACTGCAACATCTACGTAGTTATCTAGCTCAGCATCGGTTATACTAGTTTTCTCTCTTTCCGATAGTAAGCCAAAATAATCGTTTCTTCTTTTGATTGTTGCCACACTTACTCCTAAGGAAACAGAAATGGAGAAATTCAAGTTTGTTACAATCCACTTTACTAGAATACGTTGCTATTGCAATTTGTCCTTATATCTCATCGTATTTACCTTATAGAAAGGAATTCATTTCTATGGAATCTCTGAACAAATAAGAAATGACACCAATCTGCCCCTATTGACAAAGAGAGGATCGGATTGAAACAAACTGTCCAGACGAATGTGGCAAGGCTGTCCGGGAGTACACTCATATGTCAACTCTTACTAATAGAACGTTGCCGCATTACTTATCATATACGGCGAGGATTATGTACTCAATTTCGTAAATTTCTTACATTTTGGTGAAAACTCATCACAAATCTTACAATTTTTGGTAATCCTATGAGTTCTATAAACCTGTAAAATCTTATGTTGTAGCTACTGTGCATCTGCACAAGCTTTGGTTCGCCTGTACAACACTATGATTTACAACGACTGAAGAGGAAGTGCGTTTGTTCTTTAAAGACGCTTCTGTTTTATTCTATAAAGTTTAACGACTTGTAAAAGCGTGATAAAGCGCCCGGGGTGCTCATTTACAAATCTGTTGCAAAGAGGAGCAATTATTTAAAATTTATGAATAGATTAACGTGCTGATGACAGAAGAGTTTGCAGCAAAGGTTTAAGGTATATCTTCATCACTACCATCAAGAGTTTGCAAATATACTATCAAAAGAGTGTCTTGGACCAACCTATTGGGCAGCTCGATGCAAAGGGGCACCTTTTCGAGGGAGGCAGTTATTCAAGGAAAGACGGTACAATTAAAAATACAAACATGTGTAAATTAATTGTGATAGGAGTTCTACCAAAAGCAAGTTTCTTTGTATCTAGAAAAATTTGCAAAAATCCAAAATTAGTCTTGGCGAATTTCAATACATCCGATAAATCTGAAGACAAATGTAAAGAAAGATTTAACAATAACATCAATCCATCAATCTCCCACGTCATTTTTATTAGCATTGACCTATCACAACAATACAAGTCATTCTTACCGAAAAGCTGCGCTATTGTAACCAATGAATATCCGAGTTGTAACATGGATTCCAGTTGATCTATCTTGATGTTCTTTTTCGGTCTACCTTGTGCTCCAGTGAAAACTTCATCAACAATAAATCTATTTTCCCTTTCCTTCGCAGCTATGACATCATCTATTGAATTACATAAGTCTACTAGTTTCATTTCAGATTCCTTGATTTTCTCGATTAGGTGAAGCTTGTCTTCATATTCGGATTGACTGGCATGTTGTTCAAGCATAATCGCTTTTAGGTATCGCAGAGCATTGCTTGAAGCGTACAGTCTTGCCCCCATATGTTCTAGTTCTGGAACAGTAGGTTCATTTTGCTGACAGAACAGTGATTGGGCTTCTTTGCGTACTTGCTTTATCTTCTTTATAGTATTCCCTATGTCATCCATAGTGAATCGTTTACGACTAGATCACAACAACTGTTTTATATTGTATAAATAGCAGGTAAGATTTAGTTCTAAATTCAATAAATTTTGGAATTGGGAAGGAGCTGCGAGGCTGCTGTTTGACAGACCCCCGTCTGGTTGCTATTCATTGAGAGGTGATAATAGAGGATCGTTCATAGGGGTGTTTTCAAATCAAGGGTGTTGATTAGAGGAATACTGTATTATGCAAGTCATTTTGATAAGCTTGAGCTATGTACAATGGAACTGTGGGATCGAGAACTAAGCTACTGTGATTCTGCATGATTGTGGATATGTACATCCCCACATCCCTTTGGATTGGCGCCCCTGACTGCATACTCGTAGTCCTCTTCTGGTAGATGAAGATCATCTATTCAAGGGATTAGAAGTTGGTTATCTCGTTCTGGATTTTCTTATCAAATAAGTAAGACAGTACAGTGAATTTTGCACCATCGAAAATTTAAACTATTCTGAAACCGATGCTGTTTAACCAACCCTATTTAACCAGGCTGACTTTTCATCAAATACAAAAACTTCACTTTCTGGACTGATCAGTCGGAACTCAACGGTTTGCAAGACTAGCGTAGATTATACTAGTTAAACTTGCAGCAGTGTGGTTGGTGTAGTAGGTGTACCTATTACAAGATATTTACCGTGGACTGCGTAATAATTACGATTTGCACAAATCAAATTCGTATCTTCTTTGAAATCTATGTACAAACAATCGCCATCATAATTGCTCCATAACCAAGACGACGATGATACAATAACGCCCCTGCTTATTATAAAAAAACAAGCGAATTATATTGCTTCGAAGTCGTACTGTAATTACAACAGTAAGAGATAAGGAGAAGCAGGAGCCAGAAAATAAAATGCATTCAATTTAGTAGATATTGTATGTCGAATGAAGTAAACACTAAATCTCATTCATCCAAATGTTATGCAAAATTTTTAAGGATTGACTGATGCCTAATTATGTAACTATTTTTATTTCTTTATTGGTGAATCGTTATCATCATTAGTTTCATTTTATTTACAGTACATAGTACATAAGCGTTAGTAACACGCATGTCCGCATTAGTTATGAGTTATTATTAGTTAGAAATATATTAAGCGCGAATAGTTCAACTGATAAGTTTACTCCCTTACAGCGTGCATACTGCATACAAAAGGGATCCATGTCAAGTCAAGTACCGGCTGTTGTTAAGAAACGTAAATTTCCACGAACCAATCAAATCACAGATTGGAAAAATACTGCGCTGTGATTGGTGTCTAGAAAAGTCTGATTTTTGTCCAGGTTTTTGTTATAAAGTTAATAAGCAGACTAGCTTTAGACTCACAATGTAAGTCCCACGACTTCACTCTATGTTGTTGTTGTTTTTTTTTACAATTACTGGGTGTGGGACTTGTGTGTCCTTACAATTCTGAAACTGGCAAGGCGCGTTAAAAAATTGGCGTCCCAATCAGATTGCAGCTTTCACCACAAAAACAATAGCTTTTTCATCAAACCAATCAAATCCATTTATAGCACGAAAATACGGAGTTTCTCTTGGGGGGTCGTCACATCTTCATGCGACCAAAAAAACTGAAACGAGACAACAAATTTTAATCAACTATCACGCAATGAAAGGAAATAAGTCGTAACAACAAATGGCCGTAACAACATGTGCCGTTATAATGCTAAGACTCACTCCCACTCCTCTATGATCCGACGGCTGAAGTCCAAATGCAAAAGTATCATTAATGGAGAAGAAAACGTATATGCACAAATCATTTGAATTCTTTAATTAAGATGTGACAAATAATCACGAGATTTTGTCGCATCGAGAGGAAGAATGAGGTCCTATTGCTTAGTTTCGCCTTTTACTGTCAATCTGCCTGTCGTGTTAAGCATTGTGCCTAGTGCTAATCTACCAATCAAAAAGGCCTAAGGAATCTTATAAGCAGCGATCACCGTAACGCTATCACGGAAGAGCAAAGAAGAAAATGCGACAGAAGAGGTCAATTTGCCAAAATGAAGCATACAGCCTTGAGCGCATCTATGGCAGGAATGCCAAACATATGCTCATAGCCAAACACTATGTCGAAAACCTAGGAGTATTTCATTTTCATCATCTGAAAACTAGTCTCTAACTGTTCTTTCTGAAAATAATTTCTCGGACTTTATGAAAGCGTGAATACATTGTCATGTTTCGAAGCCAGCGCTTTCAGCGTTGTGTCTGTTCTTTGTCTCTTGTTACCTCTTGAAGTGTGTGACGCTCGCCTCTTTCATGCAGCGCAGGTTTCCCAGGCTCCAATTTCCAAATGTCAGTGCATTATGTACGTATTTGTGTATTCTCGTAGTTTACAATTTTTCGCTCTCTTGCATAATCTATGCCTTGTTGGAGGCAACTTTTGAGGCAACTTCGAGTCAACTTGGAAGAAAAAGAAAGCAAAGTCTGAAGTGTGATGAATCGGTATATTTTTACTGTAAGCAATGATCAGCAGCATAGTTATGTCTGGACAATATCCCAAAGTTGCCGTACTTCTCTTTTATGTTTATGCGGTGCCGGTGGCGGTGCTGCGAAGTAAAAAGAGTGTCACCCGCCCTATAGTTTTGGGCTAATGTCCATACCAAAACCTTTTGAAACGGATGATTCTTCGAAGGCTGAATTCCCCACGGAAAGAGTCTAAAAACTTAACATGTTGTTAGTTTACCCTTTATCCATTACCCACTACATCAATTCACTTGATTCCTGCTGCAAAAGAGTCCCAGCCCCGATGCTAACGCAGCTGCAGCTTTCTGAACATAGGATCATGTCTGTTCTAATAGCTCTTAAAAAGGAGGCTTCTTTGATGACGACGATGGAGATGAGCAGCTCTTTGCGATTCGCACACGGCAGAACAAACACTTTTGAGTTGGTTCCTCCTACCCTCAAGCTTGCTGTAGCCGCAGGTGCGGCACTTGTTGCAAGATAGCATAAGATCCCCATTATTCTAGCTTTAGAGTCTTTTGATCTTTAAAACGGAGTTTCCTTCGAGGGCTGTTTAAACGGCATCGGTAAGGATTAGCTTTCACACTTTGACATTGCTACTGTGTCCCGCGCTAAACGCAAAATAGCGAAAAGCTCGAGTTTTCAAAATCAAAAGTTCTACCCTTCATCAGCTATAACGGTTTGAAATATGGTCTTAGTGTTCGCCTCGAAGGGGTCAAAATGGTAAAGCAGAATAACTTCCTAATTAGTTTAGAATGTACAATAGTCTCATGTGTGTAGTTGCCTTTGCACAAGCAAATATTTTGTGCCTTGACAATTGTTACGTTTGTGACATTACCTGCCAAAAGAGACAGAATGTTTATGTACTTCATAATCTAGTTATAAAAACATCACAAGGAGGATTCATTTCCTCTATAGGTGAAATGGTGTTTTAGTGCCAGTCGCTAGGATCTCAGTAGTAGGTTAACTAATCGAGACCTCGACCCTGGCTGTGACGCTACCGTGGCTGGGCTCGAACCCTGACCACACTGAGCTCTTCACACCACGGGTCAGCTGGATTACACCACGATGCCACAGCACGAAATGATCTATATACGAAATGATTTGAGGTTTTAAGACCCATATTACTAAACATAGGGGTTCCATACTGGTTTCTCATTCCACGATTCCACGGAATTGGGTTTTATTGCACTTCGCAAAGCATAATTTCATCGGGGGGTATCGACCAACATTATCAATTCATAGCACAGAAAACAAGAACAAAGAGTAATTAACAAACATATGAAACTTCGTTCCTGACAATTATCCAATTGATTTGTTCAAAGAATGTGGTGCAATTTTTGCCTTCTGTCTTAGTAATTTCGTTTTGATTTGTACATAAAAAGCATCTTTAAAGCTAACGCACACCCTGATATTAAGAGTCGCTTCAATTAGTTCCTTTCAAATTGTTGTTGAAAATGGCGGTTTCTTGCTGGAACACTGCATGAGTTTTGCTGGACAAAAACGGGTTGGACGCGTCTCACAAGAAAATTCAGGATGGCCAACAGGTAAAATCGTGTTTAGGATGTGAAACTGAACACATTTGTGCAAAAATTAAAAGTCCCGCTAAAATCGCAAGTAGTCACCCCGATTTCGGCTGTCAGCACCCGGACTATATCAATAACTACTTTGCGACCTATCTCTGGAGTTGTTGCTTGATTAGGAGCTGGATTATGGTCCAAATGTTTCCCATCTGCATCTATTTGCTGCAATATTTCATCCAAATGACCTTTGCCATATTCATCAAGTTTTTTGCATAGAAATGTGTGTGACACAGACAGTTGTAATGCTCCCAGCCTGAGTAGAGTAGCCTGGTAGAAAAATTAAAACATCATTTTGTAGAATGCCGAAATCTGTACTCTGTTAGTTGGGGAACAAATTCCTACCACTTTATCATATACAACATAAGTTCAAATGAAGACTCACCCTGAGTGTTTCATCATAAATGTTTGAATGAGTTGTACAGCAGTCATTCGTCTAGACCTGTTTTTAAAGCATACTGCTGCAGAAATTCAAACTGCAGGAGTTAAATAAGGGTCATCTTCCTTCTTCTTGCTCCTCCGCCATGACATGGCCATCAGTGCTGATTTCATGAGTGGTGCTCTGTTTGAAAGTTCCTCATCAAACTTCTCAAATGTGAATCCAAGTATTTCTTCCTTGCTTGTAAGCCGGAGACAACTTGGTGCATTTTTTTCTTGCTTTTCAGAAACCTTTTTTGCAGGGCTGTTTTCAAGAATCTTTGCAGATCGCTTTGAATTATTTGGCTTCCTTTTGTCAGCACAAAGTCTGATGCACTCTTTGTCAATTTCTTTTAGAAATAACTCAATAATGTTGGAGCGTAGCTCTGAGTGTTTCCAGGCAGCAGTGGCAAGTTGCTTGTATGTGCCCCGACATAACATTAACCCAACGGATTTGAGGTCTTGGGGAATCTGCTTCTCTTAGTTCTTGATTTCCAGACTACTTTTATTGACACACTTGTTTCAACTGAACTATCAGACAAATTCGATTTAGTTTTTTGTTTTTTTACTCTGTCAGCTTGGCATGGAGTGCTTGTCATTGGATGATCAGTGATTAATGTTTCGTGCAAGGGCGATAAAAAAGTTAGTCCATCCGGTGTCGTTTTTTTGTTAGGCCTATTCGGCTGATTTAAAAAATTGATTGATGATGATAACACATTATTGTAACTCTCCTCAACTACATCCTCTTCTTCAACAATACATTCAGGTGCAAATAGTGCTTGCTTAGAACATCTAGATTTGACAGATAAATCACAATTTGTTGCAGCTACACGATACGTCTTCGAGTTCTTTCAATTTTAATCTTGCTGAGTGAATACGTTTCAATAATCTAAAACAAGAACGGCATATATATTCCTATATTTTTGCAGACAGAGAGTAACTGCAAAGCTTCTTTTATATTAAAGCTACCCTTTCCTTCCACCAAATTGAAGTCCCATCGCTTCTCCATGGAAAGAGTTGAAAAGCAAAGTATGCATTTTCGATATCGACGCCATTTTCCATTTTGAACTTTTTCCACGCAATGCGTGTCATTATAAAGTTGCCATGGTTATGTCACCGTGCATGTTAGATAATGATTTCGAGGCTATTTTCAAAGAACAAGCTTTTCGAGATTAATGCGTGAAATAGGTGATGATTATCACACTCTTTTGAAATGTGAATCTCTCAAGGATATAAGGATCAAATATATTCCAGAATATTTTCATAGATATCCAACAATGTTAAAATTTGAAACACTCATGAAAAATGCAGTAAAATGGCGTTTAGACAAAAATATTGCAAAATTTCTGTACGAAATGTCACATTATAGAAAATCTAACCTCCTGTAAAGACACGCGTGAAATTTTGCAATGTTTTGGTTTCATATTCCGTTTTTTTCTACTCACGAGTCTCTTTTTCTTTAGTTTTAATCAATGATGTAGTATTTTGAATTTATTAAAAATGTATTCTTGTGTTGTAAGAGCTCCAGTTTTTACCACTTCTGTGGTGTGAGGAGTTCTTTTGTTTTTAATAATTTTCTTTATAATGTTACATGTCCCAACTGGGGGCATGCTTAAATTATGATGATGATGATGATGATGAGATTAATGCGCAGACTCTACAAAATCTTTGTTACTACCTGAATGCAATATGACTGGAAGGGTTGCGCCCTCCCATCACCTAATATTTTCATGTTATTAACATTTGCCTTTTCCCAATATAGAATTTCAATGAAAACTCTTATTACAACTCTCATCCAGAACTATGGAGGATGTCTTTGAAAATCTTCTAATAGAGAAAAGTATTTTTAAATACCTTTAGCCCTTACAACCCCATGAGAGCCCTATTTTGTAAGCAACAGGACATTGTTTTTTTTTGCATAATTAATAGCTTGCCCAAAGCCTTAGTTCCTTTAAACTGGTACTGAAAAACCAAGAAAAGTTGCCAAATTAATTTGTGATGAAAGCTTTCAAGGCTTGGTGAATATGTGTTAGACATCGAAAAGAATGGTGTTGGAGCCAAACAGCCTGTGAAATAGACCATATTATATGCATACACACTTGGAGAAATTAGTGCTGTAAAACGGGGTTACTTTGGCCCACTTTTGCTCTAATACAAAGGAAAATTTCTAGCAAAGGATCAAAATCATATTTTATGAAGGCCTTTCAGTTAAAACTATTGCTTATGAGCCCTTCACAAAGGATTTAAGTGTACTTTGCATTGAAACATAGCTAGTGCAGTCTTATTCATTGTTGGGCCAAAGTCACCTGCTTGTGGGGTGACTTTGGCGAACCGTAGGTTTTGCAAATATGGGCAAAGTCAGCAGCCTGAAGGGGTGAGATTGGCCCAGCTGTAAATAGATGAAGCATTTGGGTTTAATAGTAATTGACAGAACAAAGTTCCAGAGAGTTTTTTCTTAAAAATTTCTGAAGTTTTACCAATCTATATGATATCAATATTATTTTTGCACCCTAAAACAAAATCTTTTCTGACAACTTTAATTATAAAATGAAAATGTTCTCTATTAGTGTAACTAATTCAGTAAGGAGGTGTAAAGCACACAATATTTGCTAGTAAACATATACATTTATCATTGAACATGTTTCAACATTTCCAGTGTGATTCTAGTTCTGGGACCCTAAAGCAACCTCTGTTGTTTACAGGCTCAGGAGACATGATTTTTTGCTGAACAATTGGCCATCCATAACTAATCTGGTCCTTTAACCTTGGCCAATGCCAAAAGTTTCCAGATTTCACCATCACATTGACCTCAGCTTCTCCATTGAAAGATGCTTCAACTCTTCTGGGGAATAATTCCTCCTCATACTCTACAATGAAATAATCACCAATAGAAATGTGAGCCTCTAACTCATCAGCTGGCAGTGACTCAGGTTCTTCTTATTGTTCCATATAGAAGAGTTTCTTGATTTTTAGAAAAAAAGGCATATTTTTTCTATAGTCGGTTTCTAAAAAAAATAAATGTGACTACAACTATATATGATTTAAGACAATATTGCTTTTCTCATATCTTCAACCAATTTTGGTATAAATGGCAGACATGAGGGAGAGATGCAACTAATAAAGTCTTTTAAGTACTTGTCAGGTTAAAAAAAATAAACGATGCCCACTTACATATTCTCTTAGCTTCATCTTATAAAGCTTTCAGTTTTTTGGCAATCTGACCAGAGAATACATGGTGAATAAGTTATCTAAAACAGATACACGTCCACCAGGATCTGGCTGAAAAATTTCCTCAACATTTCTGATACGCTCATGCAATAAATACAAACATATTGCTGAACATAAAAATTAGGATGGAAAATAAAAATTAGGATGGAAAAAATAGATGAAATTTCTCATCAAATGTTTGAACCTTAAAATTTGAAAATCTTCTCAATATCTCTTAAGGATATGATATGATAGATATGATATCATTGCATGTGATAAAAATTCAGCACTTACCAGAAATGTTTCATTAAGAAGGTCTTTATACAGTAAATTAAATAAAAAAGAATCAAGGCCATCAATATTAAAATCTTCTTGTGAAATCATACTGACCTATATGAAAATTGGAAGAATGATTCATCTGTCATTGTTTCCGTGTAAAATTAACCTTTCAAGCAAGCTTTTTCAAAGTCCCTAGTTTTGGTCTTCTAGATTGAGGCAAAAATAGCCCCTCCCCCTCCAATCTTCCAAGCCAAAGCAATAGCACATCTGCCATGGTCCTGACGACAGAAGCATGCCATTCCTTTGTTGTTGAGTTGATGGAATGCGGCACGCTTTGTCAAAAAACTGATCTCTGCACTCCTATTTTCTTTTCCTTTCCCATGCTAAACCCCTGCGACTAAACTCTGCTACCCGAACGAGCATCTGGTAAAAACAAGCAACAACTTTTAATCTGATTGGTTTGTTTGACTCTTACAAAAAGGCAAAACTGAAAACAGCCTTTGCTCTCAGAATTTGAAAGAAATAAACAAGACAAGGGAGAAATTCAACACAGACTATAATACACATAGGTAGGTCTGGTTTTGATTGACTGAACAAGAGTAAAAAACTAAGTAAACCATCATCACACTACATGTTTCCTATCACCCATGCTCCTAAAAAAACTAACTTAATCATAAAAGAAAATAATAATACTCAACAATGATTTAAAGTTACTTCTTCATAACAGTCCATCAGCTCAATTTTTTTAAATAAGAGTCTATCTGCTCTACAAAACAAAGTATAAACTATATACAAGTAATATATACAAGTTTGCTCGATTCCCGTACAGAAAAAGCTGGGTAAAAAGCCAGGGAAGCTCGGATTTCCCGGGAAATTCCCAGGATTCCCAGCCTTAATTTTTTTCTTCAATAAAGGTGGGAATTCGCATTCTGGGAAAGCTGGGGAAAAGGACGAAAATAAAGAATTTTTGTGTCCCAGCTTATCTGGGAAAGCTGGGAAAACTTGGATATCGTGCCAGATCAGTTGGGAAAGCTGGGGAAAAGGACGAAAATAAAGAATTTTTGTGTCCCAACTTATCTGGGAAAGCTGGGAAAACTTGGATATCGTCCCAGCTCAGTCAGTCGGAAAAGCTGGGGAATAAACATAAAAATTGCTTTGTCCCAGCTTATCTTGGAAAGCTGGAAAAACTGAATGAAAAACCCAGAAAGCTCTACAAAGGACAAAAATGTCAAAATTTTGAAAACCATCTTCTCGGGAAAGCTGGAAACAGCAGTATTCTTCCTTTGAAGTTCTGCACTGGGGAATTTAATTGGCTAGTTAAATTTCATTTATTGTGTTATAATATAAGTAACAGTTAATATATTCGGACTTATCAAGGCTGTTTCTGACACTGTATTTGACATGATAGTCACCACTTATCATGACAAGCCTTTGATATTTAGTTGGGCAACGTTTCGGGAGAGATCCGTCTCCCATCATCGGGCAATGAGAAATGTGGTTTCTTGCCTATTTATTGCAAAGGTCGGATCGAAAGGTGTGAAATTAACCGGACCTGCGAGGAAGCTCGAATTTTTGGCGCTCAATTTCTAAAATTTGTGGCGCCAAAATTGCGTTCAGTGCAACTTTTGATGTTATTCAACCAGATTTCTGGGATTGAGTAAGATACTTGATTGATACAAGGAGTTGATAGAACTGAGTGAATGCTTTCTTTAACGAGCCTGTTTTTCCAGTTCTTATCTTCATCAATCACTGAAATGTTATCCCAACTCATGAGTACAAAAGGATCTCAAGCGTTCTAAAGGCCAATGAATATAAACAAGAAGACATACGCAAGGTCACGAGAAAAATCTCAAAGCCCAGACAGAATACTGAGGCTGACAAAGAGGAGCCTAAATGTTCTATGAACCTGCCATATATCAGAGGGACAAGTGAGAAAATCCGTCGATCTTTGTCTAAACAAAATATAAGGTGTACTTTTTATTCCCTTAATACACTTAAAAAGTCGCTTTCAAGACCAAAAGACAAAGTTGACGATCTTGAAAAATCGAACGTGGTATACAAAATACCATGCAGAGACTGTCCTAAATCATATATAGGACAATCGAAAAGAGAGACAGGTACTAGGCTCAAAGAACATAAAGCGAATGTGACCCATGGTCGAACTGACAAAAGTGATCTTGCCAATCATTGTTGGACGGAAAAACACCAGATGGATTGGGATAACATTTCAGTGATTGATGAAGATAAGAACTGGAAAAACAGGCTCGTTAAAGAAAGCATTCACTCAGTTCTATCAACTCCTTGTATCAATCAAGTATCTTACTCAATCCCAGAAATCTGGTTGAATAACATCAAAGTTGCACTGAACGCAATTTTGGCGCCACAAATTTTAGAAATTGAGCGCCAAAAATTCGAGCTTCCTCGCAGGTCCGTTAATTTCACACCTTTCGATCCGACCTTTGCAATAAATAGGCAAGAAACCACATTTCTCATTGCCCGATGATGGGAGACGGATCTCTCCCGAAACTTTGCCCAACTAAATATCAAAGGCTTGTCATGATAAGTGGTGACTATCATGTCAAATACAGTATAAGTAACAGTTATTGCCATCCAGAAACCTGGGTCACTGCCTGAACATAACTATAATGAAGCCTACATTTAATGGAGATTTAAGTGGAAAGCCATTTTCCACAAAGCCCGTCAATTAATAAAAACTTTTCTGAATTGCAAACATTAGCAAATGCTATACGCTTTAATGCATTAAGCTTTGTTTTTCATTTCCTTTGGTTTAAAGTTGGTTTATTTTGTTTTGATTTCGATTTGCTCAGAAAAGTAGTAATAGGATCAAAAAAGGAAATTGTCGAAGGCTGATTGACTGTAGCGTAGCTGTTGAATGAAAGCGTATCATGCAACCTAAAATCTTGCAATGAAGCGAGAATAATAAAAACAATGAATTTTGAATCTATAGTTCGTTTTATTTTGTCCAAGGCTAATATTTTTCGAAAAAATTCTGGTATCTTGCAACACATCCAAAAGATTCATTGCCATCTAGAAACACCAACTTCTCAACTATACCTTCCACAGGAATGAGTATGATTTCGTTTCTGCAAAATATAAATTTTCTTACATTTTACTGAAGTAAATAATTTATCATTTTTTAATAGGTTTGAAGGAAAGCAGACAGTCATAGAAGTTAGGCATGAGATTGACAGACATTAAAGCAGTTAAAGCATTATGAGCTAGCGTACCAGGACGCAGTTTGCATTGAATCATAGGTTGTACTTTTAGTCAGACTCGTTAAGCAGTATGATTCCTCAACAAAGTATTTTCACTTTTTCCCCTTATCTTTGTAACGAGTCAATCGAAGTCAAGTACACATCTAAGCACAGGCATGTCGTAAGTGTTTGCACCTCAATAAAAACAGCATAGTAATGGCAGACTACTCTTCAGGAATATTCAGTTCTTCATTATTCATGCTGTACACTAGATTGAAATTTAATACCTTATTTAATTGCTTTACTAAAGTGACAGTATTATTAGTGGTATTTATTTCCTACACAATTAGTTGACGCGGAAACTCAACCACAATCTTGGACAAATATATATTGGAACGGCCTAAATAGTTTTGCTATTATCTATTTATTCCCCCTTCTCCCCGTTACAATGTTGTTTTGTACAAAAGTTGCCTTGCTCTACTATCAACATTGTTTTTGGGGTAAAAGGGGGAAGAATTGGAGTTATGGAAGTAGAAAATCAATGGAACAGGCCATATTTCTTGGAGGAAATGCCTTGTTCCCAATATTTTGTCCAAGATTGCAGCTTAAAATTGCGTGCAGAAATTACGAAAAGAAAACACTTTGCTCTGGCACGAAAGCTCTCCAAGAAATCAATGGTTAAATAAAAACATTATTAAGAACATTCATGCCTTAAATTATTTATCTGGCTCTTATAAATAAGAGATGCTAATGTAAAAGATCATATAAAAGATAAAAGGTAGTTAGCTTCTGCATTAGATACTTACTTTGAGCTTATACTAGCCACCCTCATGATATTGCAGAGCTGAACATTTCTGCACTCTATCGCCCACTTTTCCATTCGATGTATCAGTCTTGCCATGGCAAAAACTTGCCTTTCTTGCTCTTCCATGACAAAATAAATGATTGACGCTACTGAATGCGAACTGACTCATTTCTTAGGGACACGACGTACGAAATTCTTTTCTTTACCGCTGATATTGCTCAGAGTAATAGGTTTCCCCATTTTTAACTATTCTCTGAAGGACAATAAATTTCTTTTTCTCATATGAGATGAAATGTCTCAGTCCTTGCATGACATCCAACTCAGTTGTTTTTAATTGTTTAGCCATTTTGCCAAATGATATGTAACAGTTTTTTGCTTTACTGAGTTTTCTTGGCCTAAAAAGTATTATGTATTTTGTTATTTCACTTAACAAATGGTTCGTTTTTAAATAGACAGTATTTAAATGTTCTGTTGCAAACCTTTTACTGTTGGACATGATATTTCGCATTAATAAATTTGCTTCCTGACTCAGCCCTTCTTTGTCCAAAAATAGATCAAGCCTCTTTACCGTGGTGAATGCTCTTATAATCTGCAGGTAAGTACATTGGGTATTTAAACCTTCTCCAAATTTTAAGCAGTTACAGGAATACCTAAGGAAACCCGCAGAGTCGAGATGTAGAGAATTTTTTCCTATCGACGCAAAGTAAATTTCTCAACTCTTTTGAAGTAACAAATGATTTACCTCATTACTAGCACCCTTTTTTCCATACACGTATTTTACTACTGGTCCATTTAAACTTTCAAACGAAAAGCACGAGTAAGCCCAGAGAGGTCCCCAATGTCGTAAGTCATGGCAAATATGAAGCAGATTGTGCACATTGAGTCCACATTTTCCTTTATGTGATTCTAAAGAGAAAGAAATCAAATTTAGCATTTTAAGTCCGCAAAATTGTGACATAAGACCCAAAGGGTCAAGTATAATCCCCTTTAGAAGACATCGTCGGGTTAAGATCATTTATAAAAAAGTAAGAATTAAGCATACCATATAGCGAGGCGAAGTTTTTGTAGAAATTTCGCAGATAGGCTTCAGCTAAAGATATGCTTGTTTCGTCAATTTCAGAGCTGAGTAGAATATGCACGCTCTTTACCAATAGTGCAAAATGGTTGAGATATTTATCTGGCAACACCCCTTTTAGACAAGGTATACTGCAGAACAGGAGCCAGTTTTGGTATTCGCTTGCTAGAAAAGGAAAAATATTGTTAAAAAATCAATATGACAAAGGCACTATTGAAGTTTTCGAAGCTGAAAACAGAATCGCAATTAGAAATTTAGTGGTAGAAATTTTCGTTTAGAATGTTTTTGTGTAGCGTTGTACCTTTCATGTTGTGTAGGTTCATTCGCAGTGACACTGGAGTTCTACTGATATAATCAGGAGGCTTCATCATCATAAGGCGTTCATCGACAACCTTTACCTTAAAAAGAATGCATTTATAAAATGACTGCTTGTGTGTGTGTGTATGTGTGTGTTTGTGATTACATGGCCTACATTGTGGGGACCCACATACGTTTACACATTCACGTTACGGGGACAGCCAACGTTATGGGGACATACATCGCGTCCCCATAACGTTTTTCTCAGATTCGAAGCAAACAACGTTGCAAAAGGCCTGTGGAGCTCATTTTTTTAACATCCCCATAGTACGTGTATCATCAAAAATTATGTAAGTTGTGGGGACATGTGTTTTTCATGCATTTTGAAAATCACAGTCCCTGTGGGGACACATACATTTTTAGATACATAAATTTCTCAAAACTTATATATTGTTTTATGCATGATATTAAAACTATAGCAGTAGCAACGACAAGGCAGTAGCCGGGTATCTGCCTTAGACCCAGGGCTCTTTAGGGTGAAGCAAAGATTTTCATGACCTATTTAACAAAATTACAATGCATAGCACAAAAGTTAATTTAATTCCGTTGTATCACCGCTATAAAAGATATCTTAATGCAATAATGAAATAAGTGATAGTTGCTTATTCTAAGAACAACTTTAGATTACCATATTATCTGTTTAGCTTCCAGCAGAGCTAATTGCCATCAACAACTTTTAAAAAGGGGTTTCTTACAGAAGAGGGAATTAATGGATTTGAAGGGAGGGTCCTAATAGAATAGTGGTTAGGCTACTTTTAAAAACTTAATACTGGCTATTTTCATAATTATTAAATAATAAAACACTGGTTTCAAACTCTAAAAGATGTTACTTGAATAGTAAATTCAATTGGCGAATTTTGTAATCAAAATTTGATAGAGCACATCGTTCCATCAAATTTTCAGGGAAGATACTTTTTACCTATAATGAGGTATTGACAGAAATAGAAATTATCAACAACATTCTTATTTTTACTAAACACATCTGCAAAGTTGAAACTTTGGTTCATAAAATGTTACCTTCGAAATAAATTCATCAAAAACCTTACATTCAAATTCTGTACCTACAAATATCTTCTGATTAAAATAGTCTACAAGGGTGCAAGGCTCCACGACATAATTTTTGCCATGCTAGATTAAATATTGTTCTAATGCTGTCAACATTTTGATAAAACTTCAATGAACAATCCTACCTTAATCCATTATTAGAATGCATGAGTTGAGAATGTGCCATCTTTAAGATTTCATGCTTCTTTGCATTTTCACAATATGGTTTCTAACGAAATCTTTTATGGTTTGCCAAGATCTCTTCTGAAGAATGCCATGTTTCTCAATGCATTCCATGCATTTCGCTTTCCCTTGATTTTTTCCTGATTTTATGAAATCAGAGAAAAAATCAAGAGCAACCTTTGTTTCAGCAACACTCCACGGTACATAATTTCTCTCGTTTCTTTTCCTTTGGGCTGTACTTTTAATTACTGTACAAAAAAGAGAATGAAATAAAAGCAAAGAAGTGCATTGACTTGGAACTTATTTTGGAGAAAATAGTCACTAATTTCACAACCTCCATCATGAACTCATTCCATATTTGTCGGATACTTAGCCCAATTTCAAGGGGGAGGGCGTATTATTTCTCTTTTATATATCACAGATATGGTACATGCAATAAACTGTAACCTGCCTCTGTATGCCAATTAAACCTGTTTAATTTTAAGCTACCGAAATATGGAATCTTGATTTTCCCAGAAGCCTAGCAAGTAAATTTTTTCCTGATTACCTTAAGGTGACTCTACACTTTTCTCTCTACATGAATTGATGGTAGAAACAAAAGACTATTGATTTGGATCAGGGCTACTGTCTCGGTTTTAATCCTAACTGTTTGCCAAATATTTGCTCTAAGTTATTCAAGAAAGATGCTAAGACATATTTATTAATTTCTGTAGTTACAAAGCCATTTGTTCTTAATTATTTTAGCATTGCCTTAAATAACTTAGAGTACATATCTGGGGTACAGTAAGGATAAAACTGGAAAAGTAGACCTCATCTTAATCGGTGGTCTTTCGTTTCTAACAAACGTAACTCGCTTCAAAGGATTATGAATTATTATAAATCACATACCTTGCGGTTTTTTCTTGCTCTTAAGCACATTTGTAGAAGCTTGAGATGGTCCTTGTCCTGTTGTAATATCTAACTCCTCTTCTTCTATGTCAATATCCATGTCAGCATCTCTTTCCACCTCGTCAACATCAACTGCAGCTCTTTCCTCTTCATACCCATCTTCATCTTCTTCGACGGGAATTTCTACATGACATAAATATTAGTTGATTTTTAGGATACTTCAAAATTGTATTAAACAGCAGAAATATGTCCGGAAATTCTTTGTAGCTTTTTGTCCCACTCTTTAAAGAGTGAACAAATTGCCGGAAGGACAAAGATAAACATAATAATGACTTTCAGCAACAAATAATATGAAATGATGAATGGAATTGTCTCTAATTAACCTTTGGATAACATCATGTAACCTTGGAATGGTCATATCATATTATTTGTCACTGAAAATCTATTATGTTTATCGTCGCTCTTCTGGTTATTCGTTTTCTCACAAAATTGCAGTTTCCTGGTAATACACTAATTTCTACTTTTTAGAGTATGAGCACCAAAAAACTATCAAAAAACAATTTAAAAAGCTGGGGGGGGAGTGGAAAAAAACAAGAACAAGGCAATCACTCTCTACATACTTGTTTAAGTGGAACTGTGATGAGAGCCCAGGACTCCCTGAAACAACCCAACCTAATATTTATAAGAACATAGTCTGTTATTCCTTAAACAGAGGTTCTTGTTTGCAGAGAATTGAATAATCATGCATATACTGGTAGAAATCCAGTTGCAGTGCTGTTTGTAAACCATGGAGCAACAATAAGAAGTTTTTTTTCTTCGTTTCCTTTGTTCAAAACAAGAAACCGTTTAACATAAAACTTGAAATTTCTATTTATCTTGTGTGATAGAGTACTTTTGTCAAAAATGTTGGATTTATAAATGGCAGAGGCATTGGTTGAATCAAGAATACTCGTTTGCTTTAAGTGTGGTAAGTAGAAAGGAACAATTAAATCTATTATATATTTAAGAAAAGAACTAGGCAACAATGAACTCACCATTCAAGTCTATGTCTTTGAGCTTCTTTCCTTGCCATTTAGAGGCTGATCCCTCATCTACAGCAAGTAAGAGACGGCTAACCTTTGAAAGCTCCAGCGTTGAGTCGTGTAGGCGGTAGTACTCTCTGTGGACAGAAATATCGTGCCCCATATGGTTTGCTAGCCATTCTAGCTCTGAGTTGTTCAGATCGATTATCTGAGAAACAGTCGCAACATACTTCCTCAGTTTGGTGCTTTTTATCAGCCCAGGGCAAATCAGGTTACACTGGCTAACGACAGCTGCAAGGCAGTCAGGGCCTCTCAGGTATCTTTTGGAGCCCCTTGTTGGGGCTGCAAAAATATACTTGTTTTCCTCGGGAACTCCAACAGTGTTTCTTTCTTTAATCAGCGCATCAATTGCTGCCACGACAGACTTGTCCATTAAAATCGGCACTTTACGCCCTCGCTTTCCACGTATATATACCAGGTCCATCCTACAAAATTGAAGAAAGTTTAAACAGGTGGTTGTACATGTGTGTGTCTGTGTGTGTCTGTGCGTGTGTTCAAACTATGAAGTAAAATTAATAGTGACTTACCTTGTCACCAATAAAGTAGTCTGGATATGTTGTCACACTTCTGCTGCTGTGGCTAGCAGAATCAAACCAGAGGAGCAGCATCGTTTTCACGACACACAACAAAATACCATGCATATAGTCAATGATTACACCGTCAACAACATCAAATTCTTTACCCAGACCAAGTAAAAGGCTTTTCGATTTTATACCATTCACCTAAAAGAATAAAAGAATGAGTTTGCACATTTCATCTCTAAAAGAATATGCTGTTGTAAATTCCATGGACAAGTAAAGCATGTGCACGAGATTAATGAACAGGTCATGTCACTGGGGACTGTATGGTGCTTGGATTATTTATAGCAAGAGTTTAATGATACAAAAATTTGACCAGTTCAGGCCGAGGATTCGAGAACTGATCAAACTAGAAGGACCGCAAATTGAAGGTTTCATAAAATGATGGAATTAGACTGATAACATATTCAGCAATAGATAATAACACATCCTATGCTGAATTGTGCATTTTCGAAGTGCACAGTTTACTGTTATTTGCGTTGACTAAAAATGTATTGTGTCAAAAATGTTGTTTTTCCCAATTGTTAGTCATAAATAAAAGCATGATTGTGAAAAGTCTGTATAATTCCTATTATTTCAGAAACATGTGCACAAAATTTTATGTTCCCAATTCAAATTTCGCCTTTATTAAGAAGGATCATATACTTTGTTCTTTCTTTTTGGAACATTGTATATTGGAATAATGACCAACCAATATAATACCATTTGTCACAGTGAATACGGTTAAAATTAAGTATTCTCAAATGCTCTCTCGGAATCCCTTAAAAACCATCATTTGTCCGCTTCATAAGGGTTGGCACTATTACGTGGTAGATTTATGCACAGGTGTGACGTATTCCAAAATATTTGATTCGAGGCTACCTGACGACAAGTAACGAAAAGATGACTAAGGAGGATTACAGAAACCGATAATAGAGATAATATAATAGTAAATGATTGGTAGCAGCCGCATACTCAACTTGGAGTTCAGCAAAGGAAGTGGCAACGACGACAAGGACGAATCAAGTTTGTTGATTTAAAGCCAGCAGAAAAACACACAGAAATGATCAGAAGGTAGGTCCCTTTTTAACTAAATAAATTAATACGTGCAGATCTCCTACATAAACATAAAGACTCTCATAAAGACTATAGCCTCTCAGCTCCTGTGCTAAGACTAACCCTGCTTCGTCTTGTTGGTAAGTCAAATATAAGATAACATACTTATGATAAATTACTAAATACTATACTGATTTTTCTTAGGCACTAAAGCCAACAAAACATTAAAAAACCTTTCTGTTCCCATAGAGTACCTATGGTTAATGGTGGTTAGCAGCAAATTACGCATAATCAGTAGATTTGCGTAATAACGTTAAAGGTAGTATAACGTTGAAGGTATTATTATTTCTGACGTGTCGGTATCTATAACGACGTGTGATATTGTGTAAGGTTATTGCATTATGACTATGATACCGATTTTACGTAGTGATTGCATAACCCTTCTTTACGTCAACATCACTACGTAAAATGGGTATCATAGTCATAATGCAATAACCTTACACAATATCGCACATCATTATAGATACCGACACGTCAGAAATAAAAATACCTTCAACGTTATAAGCAACAAGGTTTGAAGGGGCCACTCCACTCATATGTGTCGAAGACAATCAAAGCTCAGCCTGGCTCACTCGTTTCATTCTTGCCAATCATGCTCAAAGACGAATATGATGCCATAAACATCTAATCAGTTTGTATAAACGGTCGTATACAGTAATTTAGCTACTTTAAGGTTTGAAGGTATTTCAAGACATGAGCACAAATCAGGTATTTCATACGAAAGAGGATTTACTGGCCGCTTTTGAAGAGTACAAAAGAGAAACGCATAGCGGATGGCGATGCTACAATACAGATGCCTTGTTTGGTGAGTTAGATACCAACAAACAATTTTTTGAAACTTGTATTACAAAGAACTAAGATATCGAAATTTATTCATGTTGAATTACTGTACCATAAGTCCTCTACCAATACTAGACTCCAATACCTTACCCCCTCAAAGAGTCTTACTACTACAGAGAGTCTTACCACTCTCAGATACAGAGTCAGTAGTCTTAGCGCTACAAAAAGTAGAACACAATCATCTCCCTCCAAGTAGCCTAGCTACAAATTTTCATTAGAACGACAAAGCCCAAAAATTTTCGATAAAGAGGTGTGTCTGTGTGAGCGTGACCATAATGAGGTATTTGGGATTGTGATCTGAACAACAAAAAACATAGTAAGCTCTTGGAAAGTTTCCCACAAAAGGTACATTTGTGAGAGGGCGACCGCCCCTGCCCCCCATACCTATATCGCTACGCCACTGCATCCCTTTCAGAAAAAAACATCGGCCAGAATAGAACAACTGCTGTTAGTTTAAGAATTGATTGTTTCTTTCTTTAAGGACAACCTTCTTCAGAGATTGTAGCAGTCGCAAAATCTAAAAAACGTATTTGACAATGGAGCAACGAAACACAGGAAGGAATATCCATTCCATTTAACGGTACACCATTTATATCTGCTGGCTTACTCTACTACCAATGCCACCAAGGCAAAGATATTGACAAGAATTTCAACGAGAAGAGACAAAAAATATTGGACGAAAAAGAGGTATTGTCGTTACACCTTTTCTAAGCTTTGACAAGCTAGAGAAAGACTCAAAGACTCACGTAGCCGTAGAGCATTTAGCTAATATTGTGCCTCAATTACTGTCATAGGATCATGACCACACGTTCAGGAGAAGGCGTTCGCTGGTGCAGTCATCAAAAAAGCAAGGTTGCCCAACCAAAATCTTCATGTCCAGGATATTGAAATTGCCAACTTACAAGGTAAGGTGCCGGACCCACATGGTTGTTGTTACAAATTAGCGGCAACATATGTGTTTCGTATTGTCCTTAATATTTAGTGTCCTACCATAGAGTTTCGCATGAATTTTTTGAAACTACTTAAAGCGTTTGTCTTTTCAAACTACTTTCAACATTCTGAGAAAAACGTTATACGTTGTTTGCAAAGAAAAAAGCTTCATTATTAACTTTCTTTCATTTTCAATTTCAGGTAGATGTTGTTGCCAATGGAAAAAAGCCAAGAAGGAGAATGGAAGCTGCCGTTTCACAATTCAAGAAAGATCTGGAGTCAGGGAAAGAAATCAATGTTGAATAACAATATATTTTGAGGCTCCCTCCTGACAGCAGCCATCCTTTTCATGCTACACAAGGAGAGGTATCACATACTTTCATACGCTATTTTTCAATAACACAAAAATTACCATTACAACAAAAATTTAATATGAAACGTTAAAATTAAACGATATCATTATTATTGCAGCGTGCACTTCTCAGAGAACCGTTGGATCCCGTTATTGTGGAAAAGATAAAAGAAATGGATCGTACAGGTGTTCGAACCGTAGCCGAAGTACGAAGGCATTTGAACAATTTTGTAGAGAATGAGCTTTTTCGTGCAGACCAGCCACCACCCCTTTCCAGCAGACGCTACCATCCAACAGACAGTGACATAAGGAACATCCTCAATGCATCTCGGACTGGCCAAAGAAAGGCTCCAGATGACCAGATAAATACTGAATGGAAAGCGACGAATCCATCGGATTTTATATTCTATAGAGTAAGATTCTTTTTCCTTTTACTTCGTGACTACTTCAAAATGTACGTTGCGACAAGTTTGGCTGCACACATTTTTATGCAATAAATTTGTTTCCAATAGAGCACGAGTCTATTAAAAGCAACGAGTCTAGCAAGTAAAACTTATTGCTTTTTATACTTATCTATAAATAGTTTTTGAGAAGTACCATACTTCAAAATTGCGATGAACGTGGAAACATTGCAACTTTAAACTTAGAACCAACTTAAAACTTTACTCGGGGTACTTAAAACCTTTCCCATCTGAAACTCTCTACAGTACAAAAATCAGAAACAGACTGAAACCATTTACTAAGGGTGAATTCATACACAGATGCCCATCGAAATGCACCAGTCAATAAAGTGAAGCAAGATTGCTACTGTGTTTTAAACAACAATTAGTACAACACATACAAAAACTTGCACATATGCAGTGAAATGTTTACGCTATTCGTCGCAAGCTTATCTATGACTATTTTCATCTCTTTTAGCCTTCAAATCAAAATAGTGACAATAGTGGCAAATTTTTGTTCCTTTATCAGTCTACATGGATGAAATGCTTGTTGCTATTATATGGGCAGGAGATGTGTTTAATGGATGCCACCTACAGAACTTGCAGGTGAGTACATCATATACTTACGATACAAAAACACGTGAGCAAAATAAGATAAAGAACATCAAGATAGTCACATTATAATGTTTTTTAATGTGCTTTTCACACCAGTATGCCTTGCCTCTGTTTTTTCTCTGTGTTCGATCAAACGTTGCGTATGTTGTTGTAGCAGTATTCATACCTGAAAACGAAGATAAAGAGTCCCTCTCAGAAGTACTAAGTATCATCAAACAAGAAAATGTGTTATGGAGTCCAAAAAACATGATGGTTGATTTCTCTCTAGCAGAAATTGGGGCGATAGAGCAATGTTTCCCAAGTAAGTTTTTTCGGCATATTTACACTACAAATGAATTGTCTTCTTAAAATTATCAGTTTTATAAAGCCAATAAAACTTAATTGGGAATATAATTCAATTTCAGTTCATTGAATATTATATTAAATAATATTATACTATAATGTAACAATATAATAAACAAAGAAATAAATAAATCATCAGCACCATAAATACTTATCTCAATCAAAATTATTTAGTAACTTTTTGCAACTTTCATTTAGCGGTCCAAGCTATATTGTGTTGCGTGAAACAAAATTTTCCTTTAATTTTGCAACGACTTATGACAACGAATTGGGACAACGAATCGTGACAACGACTTGTGTAACGAGTTGTGTTAATTCATAGATTGAACCTCAACACAGACCTCAGTATACATGACGAGAGTTAAAAAGCCCCTGACACTAATGTGATGTAGAAAACCATCCTTGACAAGGAAATCTTTTTGTTAGAAATGGAATCCCAATAAACCTTTTAGACGAGATAAATTTTGCTTAGCAAGGCTAATTCATTGATCTTCATACAAGTGAATGCAATTTCTTTATTTTCAAGGAACACACATTCATGTATGCGATTTTCATCGCGAAAAAGCGTGGAACGAGTGGCTGTCTAAGACAAGTCATGGCGTATCAGTAGAGAAAGGAGAGGTTCTTGGCTATTTGCGTAACATTGCCAAAAGCGTAAATAAGCAAATGCTGGAGAAAAATATCCAAGCCCTAAGAGAAAGTGAGCCATGGAAAAACTCAGAACAGCTACAGAAGTACTATGATGAATTCTGGGGCCTGCATCTAGCGGTAAGCCAGTACCTCTTCACAAAAGTTAGCTTTACATGGAAAGGCGGAATAAGCTGACAACAGAACTCTTTTCTATGTAAAGCAATCTAGCAACAATTAGCACATTTTGATGAATGAACCATAGTCAGTAACCAATACCAAGTTCACAGAAGACTAAGCTTAGTTTTTACATTCTTTCCGGAAATAGCTCTAGAAACACAGCAGCTTTATTGTATCATCGAGATTATTAATCAACAGCTGTAGGAAATGTATTTAATCTCATTTTATTGGAATAGGTTAAAGCCCTGGCTGCTTTCCCCCAAAACACCCATTCAATCTTTAGGAAGAGCTCCTAAAACAGAGAAATGTTAAGATAAACATAAATGGATAAGGCATTTCTGAATAAAGTTATATTTTTTCAACAGAAGTGGGTGCATTTCTACCGTGATGAATCGCTTAGAGTAGCTATCTACACAAATAATGGCATAGAACGTCAAAATAATTGCCTCAAGCACTCTTATTTGGAGAGCCGACGAAACAGTTCAATGTCAGACCTTGTTGAAATTCTCCTGAAGCAATTTTTGCCAGACAGTTACAAGAAGTAAGTATGCATACTTGAAAAATCATATGCACTTTAAGCAAAGAAACTTTCAAGGGAATACATTTCGCCTTTCTGCGATTTTGGTCAAAATTTCGCCAAAATAAATGGTCTGTAACATTCTAAAATACGAATTTCAAAACGTTTATTCTCGGGAACGGATCTTTGCCAAGATCGTCGCAATTTTTTATCACCGAAATAACCAATTTGAAAGGATATATTATATACAGTTGGCATCCGCTATCTCAACTGCCCGCTATCTCGAACATTCGCTATCTCGAACGATTTTCCATTTCCCCTCGTTTTGGTATGAGGGTTTTTATGGAAAAATCATCCGCTATCTCGAACCCCGTTATCTCAAACATTCGCTGTCTCGAACCATTTTCGATTTCCCATGGAGGAAAACCTGCTCTTTATCTCGAACTCTGCCAAATTTTCTGTATAAGTTCGCCTAGCGGAGCAGAAATGGAAGCAGCTAAGTGAAATGCTGCCCAAGTATACAATAGATGAAGCTGTTCTGTTTTGAGATGTGCTGCATCGCCATTATCTCAATTTCACCAATAGTAGGGATGAAAGCAGATGAGCTTTGACTCCTATGTAAAAAATACCAGACTTGTTTGATGAAATTTGGGATCAGTTGCCCTGCCTGTTAATAGGGGTTCCTTTTCTGACTATAATTTTTTATAATCCTATGGGGCATCCGTTATTTCGAACATTCGCTATCTCGAACAAATTCCATTTTCCCTTGAGAGTTCGAGATAGCGGATGTCAACTGTATATAGATATGAGCTGAATGGAAGTATATATATAAAACACTAGGAAAGATTTCTCCACAAGTGCCATACCAAAATAGATGGAATTGGAACCTGGAGCCAAATACCATTTTCATTGACCTCATGTATGTATGTAATCATTTGCTCAATGTGTGCAAGTATGTAAATGACATTTTGACAATTTGTTCATCATATTCTCTTGAATTTCAGGTACAAGGAACTTAACATCAAATGCAGTCAAGAATACAAAAGGTATAACAAGTGTGTACCTGAGTATCTGCACAACAGACCTAAGACTTTGGTGATGCATATCATGAAGAGGATTGACTCTGCTGCCAGTCTGAGGAACATCAAAAAATTGTCACCAAGACTGTTTACTGTTTTCAGTGGGCCAGAAAAATATCAGGTATGGCTTGGCTCAGAAACCTCTCTTCCATCATGCCAATGTACAGATTACAAGTGTAAGAAACTTCCTTGTAAGCATATCTGTGCAGTTATGCAGCAAGAAGACCTTGGTTGGGAGTCACTGGGTTCAAGCTTTGGCAATCACCCACTTTTCACCTTAGATTCAGTTATTTTGCAAGAACCAAGTGGCAGGGTTGAGAAACCATTGGAGCAAACCAACGAGAAAGAGACCAATACAACCAAGAGAGAAGACATGAATGATGGTTTCCCTGATGATCTGCCCAATGATATTCCTGATGATTCTTTTAATCTGCCTCCAGTGCAACTGAAAACAAGAAAGCGAAATGTAAGGAGCAAGGAGGGAATGCATCGAAGTATTAAAGAACTTACACAATGAACTCTATGTGGTAAAGGATCATGCTGTTTTGTGCACAGCTCTTGATAAAATTAAAGGAATTTTGGTTTCCACCAGGAGACAGACCCCAAAGAAAATAACCTGCCTCTCAAAGACAAATCTTTGTCACCAAAGAAATCACTGCTGAAATCCAAATACCGATATCAAAGGTTCTCATCTCAGCAGCTGCTTAAAAGAAAGAAAAAGAGCTGGTTTCAGAAACGGATGGGAACAGCAGCAGAGCAAAGGAAGATGAAATTGAATATTTTTGACAAGCAAAAAACGCTTACCAGTGGAATGAAACTTGGAAGCAAGAAACAGCATGAAGTTATTAGTGTAGACAACTACCAAGATCTAAATCTTCAAGATGATGTTTGGGTTACAATTGAAAAAGTCAGTTTGTCATTAAGTGACCAAGAAATTTTATGAAATAAGCTTGGGTGGCTGACAGATAATCACATAGATGCTGCCCAGTGTCTTATTCAACAGCATTGTCCAGACGTTGGTGGCTTCAATTCAATAACAGCCATTACACATTACAACAAGATACCAGTAGCTCAAGAAATTCAGCAAGCAATTCAGTAAATATATTCGGACTTATCAAGGCTGTTTTTGACACTGTATTTGACATGATAGTCACCACTTATCATGACAAGCCTTTGATATTTAGTTGGGCAACGTTTCGGGAGAGATCCGTCTCCCATCATCGGGCAATGAGAAATGTGGTTTCTTGCCTATTTATTGCAAGGGTCGGATCGAAAGGTGTGAAATTAACCGGACCTGCGAGGAAGCACGGAATTTTTTGGCGCTCAATTTCTAAAATTTGTGGCGCCAAAATTGCGTTCAGTGCAACTTTTGATGTTATTCAACCAGATTTCTGGGATTGAGTAAGATACTTGATTGATACAAGGAGTTGATAGAACTGAGTGAATGCTTTCTTTGAGCAATTCAGTGTCACAACATCGGATCACACTGGGTCACATCAGCTACCACGTCTGGAAAGGTAGTTGTGTACGAGAGTATGTCCACAGTGCTCAATACTGCACTTAAAAAACAACTTGTCCACATCTACAAAAATTTCAGCAATGAAGATGGCTCTCTAGAGGTCAAGGTAGTGCTTCAACAACGTCAAATAGGAGCTTGGGACTGTGGTTTGTTCTGTATTGCAAATGCCATGGCTTTAGCAAGTGGAACAGATCCATGCTCTTTTTCTTGGATTCAGAGCAGAATGAGACAACATCTTCTCAAATGCCTGGAGCAAAAGAGGATGGAGATTTTTCCCAACTCTCGAAGAAATGGAAACAGCAAAGGAAGTCACTACATAATTAGTATATATTGTGTCTGTAATATGCACACTCCAGGAGCTGAAATGATCAACTGTTCCATTTGCAATAACTGGTACCATCATGCAGAGGCACAGAGGTGCATCAAACTAACTGTGAAGCAAGCTGCTGCCTTAGTTTTTGATGAGCCTTTTGTATGTAGTAGGTGTGAAGAATGAACAAATGTTATTGACTTGAGGTATCTTTTTTTATGTGTATAGTCTATTCATATTTCATGTTTTCATATATTATAAACCCATTTTTTAATGTTTTGTTGGCTTTAGTGCCTAAGAAAAATCAGTATAGTATTTAGTAATTTATCATAAGTATGTTATCTTATATTTGACTTACCGACAAGACGAAGAAGGGTTAGTCTTAGCACGGGAGCTGAGAGGCTATAGACAGGCTGCTGTACTGGGCTGGCCTATAGGTATATATGGCGTGTACTGTTGGTTTGATAAGAGACATCCAGTCTTTATGTTTATGTAGGAGATCTGCACGTATTAATTTATTTAGTTAAAAAGGGACCTACCTTCTCATCATTTCTGTGTGTTTTTCTGCTGGCTTTAAATCAACAAACTTGATTCGTCCTTGTCGTCGTTGCCACTTCCTTTGCTGAACTCCAAGTTGAGTATGCCGCTGCTACCAATCATTTACTATTATATTATCTCTATTATCGGTTTCTGTAATCCTCCTTAGTCGTCTTTTCGTTACTTGTCGTCAGGTAGCCTCGAATCAAATATTTTGGAATACGTCACACCTGTGCATAAATCTACCACGTAATAGTGCCAACCCTTATGAAGCGGACAAATGATGGGTTTTTAAGGGATTCCGAGAGAGCATTTGAGAATACTTAATTTTAACCGTATTCACTGTGACAAATGGTATTATATTGGTTGGTCATTATTCCAATATACAATGTTCCAAAAGAAAGAACAAAGTATATGATCCTTCTTAATAAAGGCGAAATTTGAATTGGGAACATAAAATTTTGTGCACATGTTTCTGAAATAATAGGAATTATACTGACTTTTCACAATCATGCTTTTATTTATGACTAACAATTGGGAAAAACAACATTTTTGACACAATACATTTTTAGTCAACGCAAATAACAGTAAACTGTGCACTTCGAAAATGCACAATTCAGCATAGGATGTGTTATTATCTATTGCTGAATATGTTATCAGTCTAATTCCATTATTTTATGAAATCTTCAATTTGCGGTCCTTCTAGTTTGATCAGTTCTCGAATCCTCGGCCTGAACTGGTCAAATTTTTGTATCATTAAACTCTTGCTATAAATAATCCAAGCACCATACAGTCCCCAATGACATGACCTGTTCATTAATCTCGTGCACATGCTTTACTTGTCCATGGAATTTACAACAGCATATTCTTTTAGAGATGAAATGTGCAAACTCATTCTTTTATTCTTTTAGGTGAATGGTATAAAATCGAAAAGCCTTTTACTTGGTCTGGGTAAAGAATTTGATGTTGTTGACGGTGTAATCATTGACCATATGCATGGTCTTTTGTTGTGTGTCGTGAAAACGATGCTGCTCCTCTGGTTTGATTCTGCTAGCCAAAGCAGCAGAAGTGTGACAACATATCCAGACTACTTTATTGGTGACAAGGTAAGTCACTATCAATTTTACTTTATAGTTTGAACACACGCACAGACACAGTCATTTTATAAATGCATTCTTTTTCAGGTAAAGGTTGTCGATGAACGCCTTATGATGATGAAGCCTCCTGATTATATCAGTAGAACTCCAGTGTCACTGCGAATGAACCTACACAACATGAAAGGTACAACGCTACACAAAAACATTCTAAACGAAAATTTCTACCACTAAATTTCTAATTGCGATTCTGTTTTCAGCTTCAAAAACTTCAATAGTGCCTTTGTCATATTGATTTTTTCACAATATTTTTCCTTTTCTAGCAAGCGAATACCAAAACTGGCTCCTGTTCTGTAGTATACCTTGTCTAAAAGGGGTGTTGCCAGATAAATATCTCAACCATTTTGCACTATTGGTAAAGAGCGTGCATATTCTACTCAGCTCTGAAATTGACAAAACAAGCATATCTTTAGCTGAAGCCACTTTTTTATGAATGATCTTAACCCGACGATGTCTTCTAAAGGGGATTATACTTGACCCTTTGGGTCTTATGTCACAATTTTGCGGACTTAAAATGCTAAATTTGATTTCTTTCTCTTTAGAATCACATAAAGGAAAATGTGGACTCAATGTGCACAATCTGCTTCATATTTGCCATGACTTACGACATTGGGGACCTCTCTGGGCTTACTCGTGCTTTTCGTTTGAAAGTTTAAATGGACCAGTAGTAAAATACGTGTATGGAAAAAAGGGTGCTAGCAATGAGGTAAATCATTTGTTACTTCAAAAGAGTTGAGAAATTTACTTTGCGTCGATAGGAAAAAATTCTCTACATCTCGACTCTGCGGGTTTCCTTAGGTATCCCTGTAACTGCTTAAAATTTGGAGAAGGTTTAAATACCCAATGTACTTACCTGCAGATTATAAGAGCATTCACCACGGTAAAGAGGCTCCATCTATTTTTGGACAAAGAAGGGCTGAGTCAGGAAGCAAATTTATTAATGCAAATATCATGTCCAACAGTAAAAGGTTTGCAACAGAACATTTAAATACTGTCTATTTAAAAACGAACCATTTGTTAAGTGAAATAACAAAATACATAATACTTTTTAGGCCAAGAAAACTCAGTAAAGCAAAAAACTGTTACATATCGTTTGGCAAAATGGCTAAACAATTAAAAACAACTGAGTTGGATGTCATGCAAGGACTGAGACATTTCATCTCATATGAGAAAAAGAAATTTATTGTCCTTCAGAGAATAGTTAAAAATGGGGAAACCTATTACTCTGAGCAATATCAGCGGTAAAGAAAAGAATTTCGTACGTTGTGTCCCTGAGAAATGAGACAGTTCGCATTCAGTAGCGTCAATCATTTATTTTGTCATGGAAGAGCAAGAAAGGCAAGTTTTTGCCATGGCAAGACTGATACATCGGATGGAAAAGTGGGCGATAGAGTGCAGAAATTTTCAGCTCTGCAATATCATGAAGGTGGCTAGTATAAGCTCAAAGTAAGTATCTAATGCAGAAGCTAACTACCTTTTATCTTTTATATGATCTTTTACATTAGCATCTCTTATTTATAAGAGCCAGATAAATAATTTAAGGCATGAATGTTCTTAATAATGTTTTTATTTAACCATTGATTTCTTGGAGAGCTTTCGTGCCAGAGCGAAGTGTTTTCTTTTCGTAATTTCTGCACGCAATTTTAAGCTGCAATCTTGGACAAAATATTGGGAACAAGGCATTTCCTCCAAGGAATATGGCCTGTTCCATTGATTTTCTACTTCCATAACTCCAATTCTTCCCCCTTTTACCCAAAAAACAATGTTGGTAGTAGAGCAAGGCAACTTTTGTACAAAACAACATTGTAACGGGGGAGAAGGGGGAATAAATAGATAATAGCAAAACTATTTAGGCCGTTCCAATATATATTTTTCCAAGATTGTGGTTGAGTTTCCGCGTCAACTAATTGTGTAGGAAATAAATACCACTAATAATACTGTCACTTTAGTAAAGCAATTAAATAAGGTATTAAATTTCAATCCAGTCTACAGCATGAATAATGAAGAACTGAATATTCCTGAAGAGTAGTCTGCCATTACTATGCTGTTTTTATTGAGGTGCAAACACTTACGACATGCCTGTGCTTAGATGTGTACTTGACTTCGATTGACTCGTTACAAAGATAAGGGGAAAAAGTGAAAATACTTGTGAAAGTGAAAATAGCCTCGAATCAAATAGTTTTGAATACGTCACACCTGTGCATAAATCTACCACGTAATAGTGCCAACCCTTCATAAGGGAAGTAGTTTGCTGTGCCCTTTCCACTGTTGATGTGATGTCCTTCTATCAAACAGTTTTTGCAGCCATTTTTGCCGTTGTGGTGGTTCATTTTCAAGAAATAGGCTTTAGCAGGTAGGTCCATGGACATCAGGATCGGAGTCACTTTAACATTTCTTGCTTCATTTTTAATTTCGATTTCAAACCCTGGGAGCGTATAAAACAAGTTTTGTGAAATATTTTAAGATGATTTACTTTTTTGTACGAATGACACTAGATATATACAATATTGCTGGTTCCAAATTTCATCAAACAACTCAAATTTAGCATTTCCTTTGAAAACACGCATGACTAGCAGATCTGGGCTGCGACCAGATTATCTGGGACAATTTCATCTGCAGTATCCTAAACAAAACATAGTATATGATTCTTATAAGCAAATCTTTGGTGTAGTTATATACGCAGCTCAATAGCAACATTGGTAAAGCTCGAGGGAGCTGTGTATCCTCCAATGAAATCAAACAGGGTTTGAGAAAGCAAAGGTTTGAGATGATGAGCAGTGAAGAAGCTGGTGTCAAAAGTATTCTACTAATGCTTAAAAAATGTAATTGTTCATAAAATCTAAGTATTTTCTTTCAAAAAAATTAAAAGAAATAAAAAATATAAAAAAAATATTATGTTACAAAAATATATTGTTATAAAAAATATTGTTCATAAAATCAAAGTGCGAAAGCGAAATGTAAGCTTTTCGGCCAGAACACTATACTTCGCTGGAATTTCGAAGCTAAAATGTGTAGTAAAAATTCAGGCAAAAAATATACTCATTTGGCCGGGGCTTAAGACTATTTCCTTACCTCATCAGGTTCCACAACTCCATTAAAATTTAAAAAATTATTTGAATTTGGTGACTCGAAATTGATCTCCTAAAAATTAAGATTTCATAAAGACGTTTTTGGTGTTGAAAACACTGGATTAATGATTACATGGACAGGGGGGCGCCAGCGGCCAGAATGTGGGGTGGACTATTGAGCCAAGCTAGTGGAAGTTGGGGGTCTGGGTGCTTGTTCCCAGGAATAATTTTCAGGAAACACGCCCTTTAGAGTGCTAGGAAACGCCCTTTTTTGGATCGAATGAAAGATAGTATCCTAATTTTAGCAGAGATGAAACAGTCAATGAAGGGCAAAAAACTTAACGAGAACTTAATTATAAACTCAAGACACAACATTAACCTATGAAAATATTAGTCACTTCTTGATTGTTTTCAGCTGCTTCTTTTTCCCCTATCTTTTCCTGTTTTAATTGGAAGCGAAGAGTATTTATGCAACACTGCAATAGTTCCAGAGTTGACATATAATGTTGTCCTTGGCAGAGACTTGTTGCATAAAGTAAGCGCCGTTATTGATGTTCATAAGAAGAAAGTAAAATTTTCGGACAAAAACACTGTTTTCTTTGCAAGCGGTGAAACACCTCCGCTAGTTTCAGATGTTAGAGTCGCAAATACACTGGTGATAGATGTGCATAGTGAAGCAGTCATTCCAGCTTACCTCACGAGTTTTCCTGCAACGCATGTTATAGGTCTAATTGAAGCTACACCTAAGCTTTCTGATCATTATCATCTGCTCACCACAGCTTCTGTTTCTTCACCTGATACTGATGGCCAAGTATCATTCCGCCTGCTTAATCCGACAGATAGCCCTGTTATTTTACATAACGGAACATCTATAGGACAATTCGTTGAAACCGATAACAATGACATAATCATGCCACTGGACTCGGGTTCTTCTCCATCTACTGACAAGACTTCAGCGTCCAGTTCTACCGGCCTAGACAATCTACTCTCTGCATTCACATCACTGCCAAGCCCAGCTCTGTCTGCTGCTCAGAATCGCCAATTGAATGACCTCCTTAAGAGCTACGAGGATATTTTTGCCTCTTCCAATCTTGACTTGGGTCACACGACGGTAATTCAACATGAAATAGACACAGGTGACGCTAGGCCCATTAAGCAGCCCCCGCCTGCCAGCGCAAGAAAAGCAAGACAAGATAAAAGTGCGTAAGTTTTTCCTTACATATTTGTATCGAGTAATCAAGGAAAGCGACTGAAATTTACCAGTGCACTTCTCATGAAATTTTCAAGACCTTTGGCTCATTTCCTCGGTTTGGAAGATCAAATGAATCACACTTTACCAAATGGTTCAATATTGAAATACTTTGAATACAAGACTTCTGACAGCATACAACCTCACCAGGCTATGTATCTGATTGTATATAAGAAGAAGGGAGATGGCGATCCGTTAACCGAAGGAAAGATCAACTGTTTGAGTAGAATAAAGGATGGTGTTCATTTAAATGGACATACATCTATAAATATAGAAGGCGATCTATTGGAAAGTAACTATCTTGGTGGTAGTTGGTTGACTTTTCACTATTCAAAATGCAAAGCAGTCAGACTGATGGTAATGGTAGTCCTTTAGTTGGCAATTCAACAGGAGGGGGGAAATGTTTATTACCTACAAAAATACAATATAGTAAGGTCACAGGTATCTACCGTAGCAGGGCCCAGCCCAGGTCTATCTAGGCCTAAATTAAAATTAGGCCAGTCATGATATGATAGAATTTTTATTGTTTGATGATCCGGTGACTTATTACTCTGAGGATATATATCAAAACTTTGCTGATACAAGTGGTAGTATATCTGAAAATAGGCAGGAAAATAGTGAGATAAAGATAAATGCCATGGCTTGTTCTATGTTTATTTCCATGGGTCATACAGCTGTGATTATAGATACAATTAATTGTTTGTGAGAAAAGAAATGAAGTTGTTATATCAAAAGTATTAATTGTATCAAATTAAATGCGTTTTTAGAATCAGTATATTGTAAGTAAGTTGAGAATACATAATAAAATTGAAATTGAATTGAATTGAAATTTATATGAGGCAAAAAGAAATACACAATGGTAGACAGAACTATTATGAAAATACAATCTTCAGCATAAAATACAGTAGAATGCTGCGTTGAAATAGAACTTCTTTCCACGCCAATTTTAGTGATGACAGTGCTCTTGTAATTACTCTATATTTCTTCCTAGTATTAATTATTACATTCCTCTTTATAGGCAATAAAAGAAAAATTGGCAAGGTAACACCCTTAGTTTATAATTTAATTGCATATGACATTAAGAATAGGCCTTCCCCTCAAGACGTTTTCATACCACACTTAGGGCACATGACCTGCACCGTAATATGTTTAAAGAACCAATTTAAGCTTAATTTGGCCTATCGTGCATTCAAACTATATCTGAAGTGTCAAAGAAAAAGCTGACTGTCACCTCTGCTTCCCACATTCCAGATGTTGGTATTGTTAGTGACGTAAAGAAAACATGGCATTGTTATGAGGGGAAAATCCATAATGCCTGTACATGAATCTTCAAGAGGCTTTATCAGCAATTTGCAAATATAAAATTATTCAGCAGTATTCTATGCTATGCATTGCCTTTGCAATGAAAAATATGAATCTATGAATCCTTCATTTTATTGATGAGTAAATGAGGTTGTGGACTATAGGCAATTGAATGTCTGAATTGTAGGAAAACAAAGTAAATGTATTGAGAAGTGAAAAAATTAAGTAAACGTGCATTGTCAATATAGCAGAAATTTTCTTTCTTTTTTCAGATTTGCATGCAATGCTCAATGGAAAACCCCATACGGAGTTTAAAATGTAAAAATTGTTGCAATGAATTTCCCCCAGGCCCAGTGAAAATGAGTAAAATGTCGAAACAGCCCAATGAGACTTTACAGAAAAGAATCATTTGTAAAAGGGTATTTATTGGCATTCATAAATGTTGAAAATCTTTTGGTAAACATATTTTTATAAAGTTTTCAGGAAAATAAACATGATTGCTTGTTGTTTTGATTGTATGTTGTTCTTTCACTTTGTGCCATGTCTATAAAACCAATTATTGCTTTTGATTTACAGATAAGTGCATTTCATCATTGGCATGGCAGCAACATTGTTGTTCTCTTTGTGAAAAAACACAAAAATGGTCATGGACTTGACACAATGTGAACCCTTGGGTTCGCAGAAAGCTTCATGGGCACTGATGCAAAAGGCACCCTGACACTGGAAAAGCTGTGTTGAACGTTTTCTTGACTGAATTTAAAAGTATGTTGTGCTTTGGATACTTTTTCTGCAGATTGTTGCTTATGAGAAAAGGGTTTAAGATTCTGGAATGTTTTCCGAATATCTAGCTTCCTGGAGGGAGGGGTACATGACATATGGATGGGTGTGGATATTGCTGTCAAGATTTTGAAGACACACCTACTTATAATGGATATGCAGACCAGCACAGACTGTATATGATGGGTAATAGCAAGCCTTATATCAGAATAATAAGGCTTTCTAGGCCATATTGTTGCTTGAAATTACACTTCAAACATCTTGAAACAATTCAATTCGATTAATTTTTTATATTATTTACAATGGTACTCAAATCCTGCTGATGAAACTGCAGGACATAGCAATGGTAAGGTGTTTATTTTCAATCTCTAAAATATACCCTAAAGTATACAGTGTTAAAATTAAATGAATCACAACAGGAGACATTAACCTGATTTGTGGGATCAAACATGGCAAACCATTTTCCTATATAGTTCGCTATTAAGAAAGAGAGTGTCTATTATTAAATTGCAATTATTTTCTTAATTTTTAGATTGTCTAAGAGAATCACCTAAAATTTTATTTGGTTATTTAAAAGCTTGTAGTGCTTCTGTTACAGTCTAGATTTTGGAAACTCTATCTCCAAGATGAAGGCATGGGGGGCATGGCTCTCTGCGACAGAAATTTTAGATATACCTTTATACCTTAATCTACCCTATAATTTATTATTTTATTTTGTAGAAAAAGATATGGAAGGAGAAACTGAATGCCAAGGTATGCAAGGGGCAAAATATTCAAGGCTGGCAAGAAGCAATAAAAATTCTGCTGCTTGATTTTTATGAATTGCAATCTGTCTTGTTTATAATCGAATGAATCCTATTTTTGCTAAGTAGCATATTCATAACATATTCATATTCATAACAAACATAATTTTCTCTTCAGCCTAACAACATGATTTAATTTATTGTTGGGTTGAGCGATGAAGAATATGCTGCACTAAAAATTCAGGCATTTTTACAGAGGAGATTTCGAATGTGTTTATCAGTAAAAAAATCTCTGAGGGGATTCCAATAAATAATTTACGGAATGCAGGGTGTAAATATGAGTTTTGCAGTTAAATTTGAATTCTTTTTATGCATACAGCAGAGCAAATGGAAGATGATTAAAGAGGTCATGTTAACCAAAAGTAAATTATTAAATGAAGGTCAGATCCCTTCCAAATATGATGCGTCGTTGTTGATAAGCATATATACACCCTCAATTCTTAATAACGTAAGGGACATGGCAAACATTTTATTGCATTTCTACAAGACTGTTCTTTACAAGGGTATTTGTAATAACAGCGTTTTATATTTCTTTCTTGCAATACAGCAAAATCAGTCCCAAGCGAAAGGTAATATTGTATTACTGTAAGGGACATGGCAAGCATTTTCTTGCATTTCTACAAGACTGTTCTTTACAAAGGTATTTGTAATAATAGCGTTCTATATTTGTTTCTAGCAATACAGCAAAATCAGTCCTAAGCGAAAGGTAATATTGTAATACTTTAAGGGACATGGCAAGCATTTCATTGCATTTCTACAAGGCTGTTCTTAACAAGGGTATTTGTAATAATAGCGTTTTATATTTGTTTCTAGCAATACAGCAAAATCAGTCCCAAGCGAAGGGTAATATTGTATTACTGTAAGGGACATGGCAAGCATTTTATTGCATTTCTACAAGACTGTTCTTTACAAGGGTATTTGTAATAATAGCGTTTTATATTTGTTTAACATCAAAAAGGAAAGCGAGCTCATGGCGGCTGCCAAAAAAAGAAGTGACGAGGGTCTTCCCGACTTGTACCACTTTGTTTTGAATAAGAACCCCAAGGCCTTGTCTGATTTAATATCCACCTTGTGGAGACTGCACTTTGCACCGATTGTGGTTGAATGTGAGAAGTTGCACTGGTACTCAAATATTTGAACAAGCCCTGCGTTGAAAGTTGCAATGGAGTTTGGTATGAGTGTGCACGGGAGGTTCTGTCAAACAATGACATCAACATTTATGTCTTTGCGGATGCTGTGAGACGCTGCCTCTGCAAAGGCCGTAAACAGTTGAACAACATCATGCTGACAGGTCCTACCAACTGCGGAAAGTCGTTCCTCCTTAACCCAGTAGAGTTGATATTCCAATGCTTTGTGAACCCCGCCGCGGGGAAGTATGCATGGGTGGGCCTCGATTAGGCAGAGATGGCATATCTCAATGACCTCCGTTGGTCCGAGGAGCTGATAAAGTGGAATGAATTTCTCTTGCTCTTGGAAGGACAAACTGCACACCTCCCTCGCTCAAAAAACCAATTCGCTACTGATCTTGTCATAGACAGAGAGAACGCCATCCCTTTCTTTGCTACGAGCAAATCAGCGATACAATTTGTGGAAAGGTACAGCATGCACCATCAAATGGAAACAGAAATGATGAACTCCCGATGGAAGCTTTTCGAGTTCACAAAACAAATTTCAAACATCAAGGACATAGAGCAGTGCCCTCATTGTTTCAGCCGTTTGGTGGCTCAGGGCATAGATGATTAAAAACTGAAAGGCCAAATATCATCCTTTTGTATGATAATTGTTGGACATTGTGTTCTTTACTGTAAACAACCAATGGTAAAGCATCGCAAGGCGTCACGCAAGCGTCACAACAGTGTCACCATCATTTTTGTAATGTTTCCATATGATTGCGAAGGGTCACAAGGGTCACCAAATATTTCTAAGTAATATACTATACTTATATATAATTTGGTGACGCATGTGACGCATCAAATGCAATACACACATACACTGGTTTCATGGTGACGCTTGTGTGACTCTTGTGTGACGCTTGGATGACACTTTGATTATTTATTTGAATTGGTTAAAAGTTTCCTTTGTTTTTTTCCGGGGTAAAAACACCCAGATTGCAATTGTCTTAGCTTTGTTTGATGCTTTCGCATGTTGTTGTTACCCAAAAATGTTTACCATTGATATATGCCCAGTGTTTTCTCTGTCGTTTAAGCAAAACATAACACAAGAAATGAAGTATGAAAACTAATTTCAGTACCTGTCAATATCTGGTCCTATTTCTTTTGGGCTTTCTCACCTCTTTCTCTCTATTCGGCATTGATGAGATCAAATTTTTTATCGTCTCAACTGGCATACCCGTTATAATCTCTTCAACTCGCTTGACAAAGTCCTCATAGCTCTCTCTATGGATGCTGCTGTCCCGTGCACTGGTCTTCATTTTTTCCCCTACCAGGTGGAACAAGTTCTCGATCGGTTTGAGGTCTGGTGATCTCGGTGGGTTTTTGAAGCACTCATACCCCATTTTCAGCCAGATTTTGCTGGCAGCCTTTGCATTCTGTTGGGGACAACCGTCTTGCAGGGATATTCTTTTCCCTGGCGGGGAGCCAAATTTCTCGAAGACTTTCGGGAACTCTTCTTCAACAATGTTCTGTCTGAACTTCTCTCCAGTAATTTGCCATTGATGGTGTTTACATAGCACTACCCCTATCCATGGGCTACAAAAAAGTTTGCCATCTTACCACGGCTGCCTTCCTTCTTCCCCTTGGTGGTCATGAGAAGTCTTTCTCTGGGTCTGTGCCAGGTCATACTTGAAGCTGCTCTTGCCTCACCTGAAGTTGGAAATGAAAATGAATGAGAGTGAAAGACCTTACAAAGCCTTACCGTAAAAGGTGGTTGGTTACCTCTGCCTTGAAAGGCTACTTTAATCATATTGTTGTCAAGCAGACAGCCAAGGAAATCCCAATGTCTAAATGTCCCTGTCAGTAAATTTGTGTCTAATTGAGTAGCAGGGCATTTCAAAATTTGGATACCCCTCATGTGAGACTGAAAACCAGCTGGGTGTTGATGTGTCTGGGGTCAGGCTCGAGGGCTACAGTAGCCATGTTCTACGGTATAGCCTACCTGTTTGTCTTTTGTATGACACTTTTGTATGAAAATGAAAACAAATATCGAATAGGCCTAAGGCTTATTGAAAAAATCAAACCAAAAGACGAAATTCCATTTACTACTTACACGTGGGGTTGCTTTTTTAAGCAAAGCCAACACTGTCAAAAAAAAATTACACATCTGTCTTCCAATATTCCTCTGGGACCTTCAAATAATTTCTGGCAAAGGACAACCTTTGACGTTTATCCCTCTCGTTCAATAGGCCCTTCTTGTGGGACTGACAATACTTGTAGCCATGTTTACCCAAGCAATGTCTGATGTCTCTGTTTGATATCTCCCTGTGAAGTCCTGCTCTGTCTTGGATCTTCTTGTTGGAGAATTCATTGGCTTCCTCCCTCAAGATCTTTAGGGTTCTTATGATAATGCGCTCTTCTTTCAATGAAAATTTCCTAGGAGGACCTTTGTTGAAGCGTTTCTTGTCAGTGGCCTGCTCATCGTCGTTGAGGAGCTTCTTGGCATGGCCGTATATACTCCGCTCTGAATGTTTGTTGCCAAACCTCTTCACCAATTGGTAGCAGCTGACACCATGCTGTTGGTGGAGGATTCTGAGGAGCAGAGATGTTCTCTCCCCGATCAACTCTGTTCTTGTTCTCGTTCTGGCCATTCTTCGCTACTGTTATTATATCTTACTTTACTCTGCAATGTAGGCAAAGCAACAGCAGTTGTTATTTGACACTGAATGTTGGGTGTGAAAATGCCTTTGAAAATCATCTTGCAGTACCAGCACATCAACAAAGGATGGCTGTCATCATTTCATAACAACAGCCATCCCTCGAGTCAAATTACAATAGATTCTTCTGTTCTATTGTTTCTTTTGACAAAAGAAAACAATCAGTTGTGTAAGAATATTTTCCAGTAGGGATTGGGGTAAATGTTTTATAAAAACAAAAGGTTCAAGTCTCTTAAAATTCAAAGCAAAAAGAACATGTCATTTTACTACCGTAGATTTCTGTGGGAAAATTTCTAAATCCAAAATTATCAGAGACAATCCTGGTCAAAATAGTTGACAGTAAACTACTAATTGTATACGTATTTGGTAGCCCCCCTTTCCCCCAGTTTCAATGTTGCGTTTTGAAGCCAGTTGGCCTTCCACAACATAGAATTTCGGGGTAGGGGCGGAGATGGTTGAAAATTGTGCTTTCTTAATCTACTGCCACTATATTTTGACCATGGTTGTAGCAATGCAGCAAAATCAGTCCCAAGCGAAAGGTAATATTGTATTACTGTAAGGGCATGGCAAGCATTTTATTGCATTTCTACAAGACTGTTCTTGACAAGGGTATTTGTAATAATAGCGTTTTATATTTGTTTCTAGCAATACAGCAAAATCAGTCCCAAGCGAAAGGTAATATTGTATTACTGTAAGGGACATGGCAAGCATTTTATTGCATTCCTACAAGACTGTTCTTTACAAGGGTATTTGTATTAATAGCGTTTTATATTTGTTTCTAGCAATACAGCAAAATCAGTCCCAAGCAAAAGGTAATAATGTATTACTGTAAGGGACATGGCAAGCATTTTGTTGCATTTCTACAAGACTGTTCTTTACAAGGGTATTTGTAATAATAGCGCTCTATATTTGTTTCTAGCAATAGAGAGGGTAATCTGAGAATAAGTAGGAATTTTGCAAGCGCTGTTGAAAGTTTGATGAACATTGCAATTTTGGGTGAATTTGATAGGGTCATTGAAATTGATAGTCATAAAAAATTCATTCGAGGTTGGTAATTATGGATGATATAACAATTAATAACTTACTTGCAAGATGTGAAAAGCTACCTTATTTCCATGGCGTATTCAGGAAAGAACCCACTGGGTAGTTGTCTTTATTGCCCATGATGGTCGATTGGATTTCTATGATTCGTTTGGTGAACCTCCCATGTTGAAAGAATTTCTAGACTTTATAAGTCCCTTCAAGCTTGCTTATAACAAGGTTCAAGTTCAATCCTATGAGACTGCCACATGTGGACAACATTGCATATTCTTTCTAATTAATAGAACAAAAAACGTTTCAATGAACTCATTGATTAATAAATATTTCAACATTCAGAACAAGTTAGATAACAATTTATTTGTTTACAACTATGTTAAACGAAGATACAATTTAAGATAATGTTAAAACAGTTTGTTACAACAGTTCTTTACAAGAGTTTGTTGCAACAGTTTAGAATATTGTTACAACAGTTTGTTAATCAGTTTAGAATAATGTTACAACAGTTTAGAATAATGTTAAAATAGTTTGTTAAACAGTTTAGGATAATGTTTGAACAATTTGTTAAATCAGTTAAATGTTCAATCAATGTTTTTTCTTCTCAGCATCTTTCTAGTGAATAATGCCCATATAGCAGCGTGCTAAATCAATCATCGAGAATGTATCTTTTATCATCAAAGGGATTCAGCGATGTCTATTTTCTTTCTGTAGTGTATATGGTGTGACAGTGTGATTGAATGTTGTGTTGAGTGTGTGCATCCGCTCTCATTTCCATCAAACATTTCACATAATCTTCATGCTTCATTTGCTTCTTCACAACATACTTTTTTGATTCCTTTTGCTCTTTTGATCGTATTTCCATCATCGTTTTGGCAGCTATACATCTTTGATCGTAATCTAACAAATTATTTCATTCCCACCCCACCAAGCTTGTCTTTCATTTTCCCAATAACTTTTTTTTTGTTTCTTTTAGAGTAATTTGGATGTTCTTTATCGTAATTACTGAAATCGAATCCATCTTCGTGATCTTTTAATACTCTATTGACTTGCTCTTTCGACATCAGTATGTCATAGATGAAACTATCAGTGTCCATGTAGCATAACTCAGCATTTGGAAGGTTTTGTTTTACAAAGTTATAGTGGAAATCATTAGTGGCGGACTGGCCCGCCAGCCCACCGGCCTCTCAAAATCTGGTAAAAGGGCCCCCTTTTTGCTGAAAAAGGGCCCCTTTTGCTAAATAATAATTTTTTCTTTTCATGTCCGCTTGCGAATATTGGACATCTCACAATATGTTAAAAACTCTCTTTGTTAATAAGCTAGGTCAATGAAGTAAATAAATAGAAATCAAATATAGGGTCTGCTAGGTTTCCGTTACGTATTGGGTGTTCATCAGTTGGACATCAGTTAAAACAATTGAGTGACATAAATGCTTGACAAACAAATTTTTGACTGCTAATAAAAATGTTTCCGTTTGAGACCTGTGTGTGGCATGAGTTCTCGACTCTCGAGTAGTCTCAGTTACCTGCCTGTGGCTGTGCTTGATTCATTAGTATGAAAAACAAAAGTGCATGGAAAGAAAGAATGGAAAAGAAACGAGCACGGACAGAAAATGCTCAAGGAAGGAATGATTCGTTGTCAAACGATGGTGAGAAAGAGCCAGGTGTAATGGAAAACAGTGTCTCAAAGAGCAATGAGGCTGCAAAACCTCGAGTAGCAAGTGGCTCTCAGAAAAGAAAAAAGGCAAAGTTAAAACAACTCGCTAAAGAGATAGAAGGAACAAGACCAATCACTGGTTTCCTGGTAAGCTGAGAAGAAATCTAACTTTTGATAGCATCTCATTAAAGTGGTTTGAAATTGATTATCTGGTTGTGGACATTATCGTATATCTTTAATATAGATATCTGAAATTAATTATGTGCTTTAATTCTGAAAGTTCAAAATAATGCGCGTTTTCTAACTAGAGACTGATTGCTAGGAAGCTACTCCATAGTACGACGGTGATTACAAAACTTCAAGAAAATCCTCTTATTATTTTTTAGCACCTAACTAGCAGAAGCCTTATAAATTCAATTTAAAGACACAGATATAATATAATAAGATGGCTATCTTGAAAACCTGGAATGTGGAATATTGGAATGGAATATTGGAATATTGGAATGGAATATTGGAATGTCCAAAACTCGTAAATTCGACATTAATTCTTGGTTTCGAGGCAGTTTCGAAAAAATTCGACATTCCAATATTCCAATATTCCAATATTCCAGTATTCCAATATTCCAATATTCCAGTATTCCAATATTCCAATATTCCAATGAGACTCATAGAATTAGAAGATTTACCTGTCTAGACATTAATAAGTGGAATCGGCTACCGCAAAATATTTCACAATGCAATCTGAATTTGTCAATGTCGTGTCTTATCAACCTTCCCGAGGTCTGGTGTGAACAAAACAGAACTTCATTTCTTTATGAGAAGATATAAGTTTATACTAGTATAGTTTATATTTATTGAGTTAATACTAACCAGGAGCCGAACCTCAGGAAGTGGGTGTTTAGAGCATTAGCCCTTGAACTGCCTGAAATAAAACTACACCTTTACGGTCGGTGATTGAAACGGGAAAACACCGTTTCCGGCCAATGCACCTGTCACCGCGGAGAAAGAGCCGCGGGAAAGGGAAGATACGAAGCAGAGAGTAGAAGGGCAGGAAGGAAGAACAATCAGGAGAAGTAACATGTAACCAAACCTCTACCGCTACAAGTAAGGGAGGGTAGGGAGGGGCAAAATAAATGACGGCAAGAAAAACGAACTTGAGATCGAGCCGTCAACTAAGAATTAACGATGAAGGCGTTAACTTGAAATCAGCTGTTGAATTAGGCGGAAGTCTCTTGATTCATTCTTGTAAAGAATCATCCTGCATGACAATTTCATGGATAGGCGGAAAAACTATGAATTGCCATTGAAGTAAACCCACACTCCATGAAATAAAATAGATGGGCAGCGAGTAGGCATCCCAGGGGGGGGGGACTTAATAGCCCCCCCTAAATAAGAACTGCAACATTAACTCTCCTGGTGGCATTAACTCCGGTTAAAACCTCGGCTCTAACAGGCATAAAGTATAAAGATTGTCTACAGTCTGTCTAGCTTAAGCGAAAACTCAGTTTAGGTGAAATAAAGCTGCCCTTTTCATTTTTTCGAAAAGAACATTATTGATATGCATACGATAATGGTTTGAAGTAGTCTAATTTGGCCGAAGAACTTCACACACGAGGGTATAACTTTCGCAAACGTGCATCCCAATAAAGTTTTAAGTTAAGTTTAGTAAACTAACATAATGCACGATCTAATACCCAAATACAAATTGGCGAAGCCGAATTGGCAAAGAAGTAAAAGCAACGGGATAACGGCGGCGGCTGCATGGGAACGGCGGGGAACGACGGAGAACGGCATTGGAAGGTGGGGGAACTGTAGTAAACGTCGGGAAATTACAGAAAATGACATGAAAACGTGCTGGAACATTGGAGAAAGTGCAGATAGGACAGGTACGTTGGAGAACCAACTGTTGTGATGGTTTTTGTTGGACCTAGAGTGATTGTTAGATCAGATGATGTAGAGCGAGGGGCATTTCACTCTGCAAAAAGGCGTACGGGATTTCCATTAAAACATAAGGAATATCAAGGGACTTCCGAGAAAACAATAGGACTTCCAGCAAAGGTGTACGATACTTTCAAGAAGTGAATTGCCCCTCGATGTAGAGTATAGATGAGCATCATCTGATCTAACAATCACTCTAGGTCAAACAGAAACCTTTACAAAGTCTTAAAGTTTTACAATATTTACTTCTATTGTGAAAGGTTTTGTGTTGCGTCTGTGGTAGCCAATTCCACTTATTAATGTCTAGACAGGTAAATCTTCTAATTCTATGAGTCTCATTGGAATAATGGAATATTGGAATATTGGAATACTGGAATATTGGAATATTGGAATATTGGAATATTGGAATATTGGAATGTCGAATTTTCTCGAAACTGCCTCCAAACCAAGAATTAATGTCGAATTTACGAGTTTTGGACATTCCAATATTCCATTCCAATATTCCAATATTCCATTCCAATATTCCACATTCCAGGTTTTCAAGATAGCCTAATAAGATTCCTTTTAACTTTTGCGATAACCTTACTGTCAGGTCAAGGCACAAACGTATTTATTTCAGTTGGCATTTTGTAATACAGCAAAAGATAATCCACGGTTCAGAAACGGAAAAGGTCCAGGAAGAAGCTCCAGTGGAAAAGCCAATGTCACCAAAATGCACAACAATTGATGAACCAGAGAATGGAAAGGAAGATTTCGTTGAGAAGGCACACGCTGCAGTGGGCTATGATCTGAATCTCGATCACAGTGCTGAAATGGAAATGATGAGCTACAATCCTCGCCAAAAAGGCTGGGACACTTCAAACTTTTGTAAAATTCTCGCTCTAAAGACGCATACCCCCTCCCCCTCATGTTGGTGAAATCGATGTTGGCAGTGGTCCCAACATTGAGTCTGGGGGAGGGGGGTCTTATTACCCAAATATGTTGTAATGGGACGGGGTTTTTAAGGTAAAACATACTTATAACATACTGTCCCCAATATTTTTGACGAGGATTGTCTGAGCAAGAGCAGAAATCTAAAATTGTGTTTTTCTCAAGAATGGAAAGACTCAAAAGGCTCAAGTGATGTTTATTGTAAATAGGAGGAATGACTTTATGTTTTGGGGGGCTTTGGGGGGTCAGGGCCAAAATTTTGCAAAATGTGAAAATTCATTGAAAAGTGAAGGAATCCTTTGAAAAAGGCCGTAATTCACTTTCCAACATTGCAAAATCATAAGAGGCAACGGTACACATTTTTCAGCTGCGGAAGCAATACCTTTATCATTCAAATGCATCTTTAGGACCGTTCTGTAGACCACAATTCAAGCGATGCGTCTGCCGCTGCGGAGGAGAGAGCTTGCCATCTAAGAAACTGACAGTTCTCCATCATTTTCTACCGCATAAAAGTGGAATAACTCAAGTCCAAATAATTTTCCCATACTTCTCGCTATCCGACAATACATTTCTGTGGGTATTTCATGTTATAAAATAATTTTCCCTTTTTGTCATTCCTTCTGAGTTCGTTTTCTGACAGTTCTCCACTTTCTGTAGTAAGTAAACAATACATCTTGTGAAAACCTATCTTTAAAAACAGGTGGAGAACTGTGAGAAATATACTTTGCCATGCATTGGCAGTCGAACTCTGTTGAAAATCTTAAAGTAGACATGAAGTAATACAGAATTACAAAGTTACAAGTGCAGTCTTTCGAGCAACGAGGAGATATTTACATTTGAAGATGGAGAACTGTGGGGAGAACTGTGTGGAGAACTGTAGAACTTGGCATCCCGCTTGGTTGCTCCTTATTCAATTTCGCAGTCCATCAAATAACAATGCCAATTATGCTTACTTTAGCATTCTTCCGTTCTCTGTTGTGAAGATCAACAACACTTGAAAGCAAGTACATCATGCCTGCATAATTCGTTTCATTTCTCAATTTCGTAATAATTCACTGCTAAACAGTGGAGTCAGTTTATGAGCTTTGATGAAAAGATTTCAGTTTATAGTTAGATTTGTCTCCAGACAACATAATGCAGACTGTTTTATGTAAATTTACAACCCTCCCGTTACTGTTTATAACAGAATTTCTGACCTTCTGTTTTGCTGTGATTACTCAAAATTCAGACAATCCTCGCCAAAAAGGCTGGGACACTTCAAACTTTTGTAAAATTCTCGCTCTAAAGACGCATACCCCCTCCCCCCGACTCAATGTTGGTGAAATCGATGTTGGCAGTGGTCCCAACATTGAGTCGGGGGTGGAGGGGGGTCTTATTACCCAAATATGTTGTAATGGGACGGGGTTTTTAAGGTAAAACATACTTATAACATACTGTCCCCAATTTTTATGACGAGGATTGTCTGAGCAAGAGCAGAAATCTAAAATTGTGTTTTTCTCAAGAAAGGAAAGACTCAAAAGGCTCAAGTGATGTTTATTGTAAATAGGAGGAATGACTTTATGTTTTGGGGGGCTTTGGGGGGTCAGGGCCAAAATTTTGCAAAATGTGAAAATTCATTGAAAAGTGAAGGAATCCTTTGAAAAAGGCCGTAATTCACTTTCCAACATCGCAAAATCATAAGAGGCAACGGTACACATTTTTCAGCTGCAGAAGCAATACCTTTATCATTCAAATGCATCTTTAGAACAGTTCTGTAGACAACAATTCAAGCGATGCGTCTGCCGCTGCGGAGGAGAGAGCTTGACATCTAAGAAACTGACAGTTCTCCATCATTTTCTACCGCATAAAAGTGGAATAACTCAAGAGCTACGTCGACGAAGGTCCTGCTGTTAACGTAACTTTGGAGAAGGATTTACCCACCGTTGGCGATCCTGAAATCGGCGCTGCCTTACCAGAAGACACCAAAGAAGACCAGCAATTAATACAGCCAACCATCAATGCCTCACTCTTCACTTGCCCAAACCGTTCCCAACTAAAAGACTTTTTTAATGTCCATCCCTTGCAACCAGAAAAGAGTGTGCCTTTTGACTACAGAATATATTCACGCAATATGCCATTCAGAGAGACGGCTAAAAGACAATGGTTATCGTATTCAGAGGCAAAGGAAGCCCTTTTCTGTACAGTTGGTCTTGCTTTCGAGCCCGTTGGATCAGCATGTACAACTTCAAATTTTGTAACAGGATTTAAAGATTTTCGCCGTGTAAGTCAACACGTTACTGAGCATGAAGCATCAAAGACTCATAGCAAACATGTTCAAGATTACCTTCGAGCAATAAGTGATAATCATATTTTCAATGCTCTCAACACGTCAGAGATGAATCATAGAAAAGCAGTGAAAGAAAGAAGAGAAGTATTAGACAGGATCATCAAGGTTATCAAGACGATGGGTAGACAAGGACTTGCATTCAGAGGTCACCGTGAAGAGGCAGGCTACACGCTAGATGGGAAACCGAAAATCATGGAAACTTAGTTGCCATTCTCCAATTGCTGTCCAAGTATGACGAAAAGCTAAGCAGACATCTAGAAACTGTCATAAAGCAATCCAGGCTCCGAAAAGAGAAGCTCAAGAAGAAAGGGAAAGAAAAAAGCAAAGGAAGAGGTTCTTTGATCACAATGATAAGCAAAACAACCATAAATAACATACTAGAAATTATAAGATCAATGATGCAGGAGAAAATAAGCGGGGAAGTAGCTCGTGCGAAAGTTTTCTCAATACAAGTGGTTACGACACAAGATATAACAACTAAAGATCAATGCAGCTTTGTCGTACGTTATGTTCTTGACGATTGTATTCATGAAAGATTTCTAGCAATCGTTCCAAGTCACGATGGGAGTGGACAAGGGCTTTTTAACCTCTTGAAGGAGTCACTGGAGAGACTGGAGATCGACATTAAGAACTGCATCTCTGACAGCACAGATGGAGCAGCAAGTTGTCATGGCTTGTACAATGGCTTGCAAGCAAAGCTTACAGAAGCAGCAGACCAACATGCACAAATATGGTGTTATGCACATGTGCTCAATCTAATCATTGTTGATGCAACAAAATGCTGTATTGTTTCCGTTTCATTCTTCAATCTCTTGCAAAAGGTTGCAACATTCATCAAAGCTTCATATAAGAGGGCAGATGTTTGGCAGAAGCAGCTCGAGGGGAGGATTGGAACGGAGAAAACAAGAGGACTGAAGCTCATCGGTGAGACAAGATGGTCAGGCAAGTCCAACGCCCTACGAGGTATATTTGGAACGTATGAGAAGCCAATAGTCAATTCATTTCTGGATCTACTCATTTGCCTATTTACCATTTCCACATCAATAAATTTTGAGCTTACAGTTAGAGAAGAAGCCAAAGCAATCATGAACGCTTTCCTGCAATTTCAGACCATTTTGTCCGCTTTCATCTTTCTAAGAATCTTTAAAGAGACAGTACCTTTCTCGGAGTACTTACAAACAAAGGGGTTAGACATGGTGAAAGCATGGAACATGGTGCAGATTGCAAGTCTCAACCTCAAAAGAAAGTCTCGAGAGTTTGATGACATCTATACTGCAGCAAGATCATATGCCGAAATGATAAATAAGGGGTTGGACGAAACAGCTGAAGAGATGTAATTCTCGAGCAGTTATATTGAAGATCAATTTGAAGAAATGCGAGTGGAAACGGACTTGAAAGAAAGAAGAGTCCGTAGAAGGAGAATAATGGCAGGCGAGGTAGCGGATGTAGATAGAAATCTCGATGCAAAGATGGAATTTAAAGTGGACACTCACAATGTAATTATGGATAGGGTAGTTGAAGCCTCAGAATCTCGATTCGCTTCCCATAAAAGCCTGTTCATCGATTTATCCTGTCTAGATCCAGCAAGATTTGACGACATTGTGCTGCATGGAATTCCCGAAGGAGCTTTAGCTAGCATCTGTACGTTGGCGCCATCTATCACCGTAGAAAATCTAAGAGATGAGCTAAAATCGTTTGCGCAAAACTACTCTCAGCTGAAAAGGAGCATTAACGCAGAGTATACAATTGAAGGTGAAGCTTCTGAAGATGAAGAAAGGAACAGCGTTGCAGAAGAAGTAAAGGTTGCATGCAGAGACTGTTCAAAATATCGACTCCACGAGAGGACCTACGACAACCTATACCTGGCATACAAAGTCTTATGCACCTTGTTGGTCACGCAAGTCAACTGAGAAAGATCCTTCTCAAAATTAAAGATTTTGAAAACCCGCTTAAGGAATTCCATGAAAGAAGACATGCTGGAAGCCACGATGCTGATGAGTATCGAGAAAGAGTTGCTCAACAGTTTGAGCAATGAAATTATTATCGATCGTCTGGCTCGCCGTACTCAAGAGATGTCAAAATTACTTTTGTAGACTGAAATCAGATTCGGACAGAAAAGTTTATAACTTCTTGTAATGATTTTAATTGTAGCGATTAGATTGTATTTGCAAAACAAAGAAAATGTTGCTTTGCAAGTGCTACACGTCTTATGTTGGTAAGGAATCGACGAATTGCATCGAAATTCATACTTGACCACGCCCCAATTTTTCAGGCCACACCCACTAGGGCCCACTTCAGTCCTCCATGGCCGGTGAAAAATTCTGAGCCAGTCCGCCACTGGAAATCATACATCAATGTTTTGCTAATATCCAATTTGCTGAAACCAATATACATTTGTTTGTTGAGTGTAACTTTCCTAATCATTTTCTCAACCAAAAGCGTGTCTTCATTGATTTCAATCACTCCGTAAAAGTTTGGATTTCGTACCCATTTTCTCAAGACTATTCAATCAGTACAGATTTCAAAGTGATGATAAGTTCTTACCTTTTCCATCGTCTTCCCGAACATGGAAATGTTCATCAACTTGAACAAATCTTTTTCAAAGTTGTTTCCTGCATGTGTTCTCCTCTGGGTATTAAAATCAATGTATTCTTTCAACCATAGACTTTGTTTGAATTTCCTGATTTCATGAACTTTTGTCAGCTTCAAACCCAATTCCAAACACTGCTTCAAATTTCTTTCATGCATGAGGTATTCTTCTTTGTTAAATAGATTTGGTATTAGCTTCGGTGTTGACTTAAAGTTTTTTCCATTGAAAAGTTCTTCGAGAGCTTTCTTTTGATGTTCTAATAGCATGTCTTCTTGAACTTGCAATCTTTGCGGCGCCAATGGTAGATCTGCATGATGACGGTGTAACTCGGCTGGATATTCCAAATCGACTTTGAGAATATAACCAACATCTTCATTCGATCTTGTCAGCAAAGCTTGGATGTCTGTATTTCTAATTTCTTCTTTTTTAAACTGCTTGAAACCACCGTATGGCATTGGTTGCGACATTGCCCATCCATAGAGATTGTTTGCATCCAGATACATCAGCGTGTTGTTTTCTGTTGATTTGGCATGACGTTTCACTGCTATCGAGCGAACGAATGACATCTTCAATCATAATTAGAATGTCCTTCTTTTCTTCGGATAGCAATTCCAGCTTCACACCAGTCATCTTCAGCATCGCATCCCAGGCCAGCGAAGGAGCAGTTAGATAATGTGCAGGATCGAGTCTGTAGAATTCCAGACTCTGTGCTCTGAACAATTCGAATATATCAGCCAACAGCAACACATCAGTTCTCAAGTAGAGTTCATGATAACCTTGAAAAGTCTGACAGTCAAAGAATTGCCAAACCTGTTGAGCATGTTCGTAAGCTTCATCACTGATATCAGAATCGCCGAGTTTGTTGTAAAATGCTTCTTTCGGTGGTAGAGATATTTCTTCCATTTTCTCTGCACTATCCACCCAGTCCTTTATCCAACAATAGTGACTCTCACCATCCGCATTGGTTATCAATAGCAAAAGGACCTGTCTTTCACGTTTAACTTTAGTTACTCTTACTGGTATAATTGAACCATCTTCATCCATATCGATGTTGATTGTAATATTGTTGTTTATTTCAAATGTATCAATCATCTTTTTATCTGATGCTTTTACTGGATACGTCATTCCTTCACAGTTAAGTTCATTCAAGTATGAACGATACTTTGTAACTCTCTCTGGATGTTTTGCTTGTGGATGTAGGGCAGATAGAATTGCCCAGATGAAGCATTTATCGTCTCTGTCCTCAATATTGATGACGACTTGCTTGTTTTTTATATATGTAGGTAGTTGTAAATACTTTTCACCACGGATTGCTTCATAATCAAACATCTTCACTTGCAGTTTGGTAAATCTTGTAAATATCCAACCACTTCCATTCTCCAAGAATGCATCAACCTTATCTCGTAGTGTGTTCATAGCTTCAACTACATGATCTTCAAAATCGTCATACTCTGACCATAGAAGTGCCTGCATGGTGGTTCTGAATGTGGGTGTATCACCATACTTTTTAAATTCTACATGGAAGGTGACATAATGCTTTATCCCCTGTTTGTGATTTGGCAATTTTTCTTTAATTTCTCGAATGGCATGTTGTGTGATTCTTGCCCAGTCTTTAATATCTTCTTCTTTGGCCTATATCCTTAATGCTTTCTTATCCATCTTGTTCATATCATTACCTCCACCGACTAATTTATGTTGTTCTGCTGTTGGTGGATGTATATCATGTGCTGTTTGCTTATGTGATGTGACATTTAACATTCTGTCAAACTATTTCCCACATACATCGCAAGCAATTTTTCTTCGCTTGCTATAATTGGTAGCTGAGTTCTCTTCTACGTGTGACCTCTTCATGACTAATTTTCAACTGAACTCATTTCGCTTTACGATTAAATTTATATAGAAAATTCGAACGTGAATTATTGCATCAATTAGCCAATCAGATTGCAGGATTATTACGTCATTTTTAGGGACTTTCTTGAAAAATCTTCGAAAAGTTCTAGAAAGTTCTAACCAATCAGATTACAGGATTATTAGGGACTTTCCCTTTTTCTAGAAAGTTCTAACCAATTAGATTTTAGAATTATCAGGGACTTTCCCATTTGGTGAGGGACTTAAAAAGTCTTTGAAAAGTTCTAGAAAGTTCTAACCAATCAGATGGCAGGATTATTACATCATTTAGGACCATTCCTTGGACTCGAGAAAGCGAGGATGGAGAAACCAACGCACTAGATCCATAAAACCTCCACACTATAGCGTGACCTGATGACATCATCAATAGTTGAACGCCCTTCCCGGGACTCTTGAAAACAAGGTTGGAGAAACCAGCACGCTACATCCATAAAAACCGTCGCACTATAGCACGACCTGACAACATATCCTCATACCCAGTTTTATGCAATAGATGTAAAACCTAAGCCTTCTAATTTTATGCGATTGGCATAAAATATGGTCATGCGTAACACACTGTCAATATGGCAAAAGCTTGTTATCTACTGCGCATAGCTGCAAATGTTTCTCAATGGCGGATACTTTTGTCTAGCTGTGGAAGGGACTACTATGGTGGCCCATCAGTGCCATAGGATGTGGTATGAATTTATTACTTCTACTCTTAAAATTTCGAATTTTTTATTTCCTTTTCTTGTTCTATTTCAATACCTATATATACAAACACAAATACTGCATTGGTTTTGAGCAGATACTGTAGTCCATATTTGAGTTAAATGTTGCTATTGTTATGCAAATTAGAATTTTGAATGCACCAATCACAACCCTTGTTACAAAAACTTCTACATGACCCTTTTGCCAATCTGAGTTTCGAATACCAGTCATGTTGGTTTTGTGCGAGAATTGCAAATGTGTGTAAATCGATAAATTTCCTGCCAGTTCTTGAGTCTTGAAAAGCATTGTGGGATATGGCACTGATGGGCCATGACTTTGTTGTCATGAATGGTAATGGCACTGATGGGCCACCAGCCTATTTCCAATTTTTTTATATTTTAAATGAAATAAAAAATTAAATTACATCAATAACATAAAAAAGAGATTAAAAAAATCAAATAAAAATAGTATAAGATAAATTAGTATTAAAAATTAAACAAATACAATTAGATAAAATAAAAAAACCAACATAAAATAGGTATTGAAATAGAACAAGAAAATGAAATAAAAAATTCAAAATTTCAAGAGTAGAAGTAATAAATTCATAAAACATCCTATGGCACTGATGGGCCACCATAGACTACCAGGGAGAACCATTTATAGTTTCAGCGTGAAGAAATTTGGAGCTGGTTGACTTTTCACTATTGAAAATGCTAAGCAGTCACACTGATGGTAATGGTAGTCCTTTAGTTGGCAATTGAACAGGAGGGGGAAATGTTTATTACCTACAAAATTACAATATAGTAAGGTCACAGGTATCTAGGGCCCAGCCCAGGTCTATCTAGGCCTAAATTAAAATTAGGCCAGTCATGATATGATAGAATTTTTATTGTTTGATGATCTGGTGACTTACTCTAAGGATATATATCAAAACTTTGCTGATACAAGTGCTAGTATATCTGAAAATAGTCAGGAAAATAGTGAGATAAAGATAAATGCCATGGCTTGTTCTATGTTTATTTCCATGGGTCATTCAGCTGTGATTATACACTTACTGGACAAAAGTATTCAAACGGTCGTCAAAAATGGCGGCCAATAGCGGCCATAGGCCCAACCAAAACATTTCTTCATAACAATGGCTTAAAGTCACGTGGCCATTTTCACAGGAAATTTTGGTGGGAAAATGTTTGTCATTTCACAGTCTTTCGATTAAAAGTAAAAGTAAAGAATTATTCCTCAGATTGAATCCTATTTTTGCTAAGTAGCATATTCATAACATATTCATATTCATAACAAACATAATTTTCTCTTCAGCCTAACAACATGATTTAAGTTATTGTTGGGTTGAGCGATGAAGAATATGCTGCACTAAAAATTCAGGCATTTTTACAGAGGAGATTTCGAATGTGTTTATGAGTACAAAAAATCTCTGAGGGGATTCCAAGAAATAATTTATGGGATGCAGGGTGTAAACATGAGTTTTGGAGTTAAATTTGAATTCTTTTTATGCATACAGCAGAGCAAATGGAAGATGATTATCTAGCGGAGGAGGAAATGATGGCAGAGGAGATGATGGAAGAGGTCATGTTAACCAAAAGTAAATTATTAAAAGAAGGTCAGATCCCTTCCAAATATGATTTCTAGCAATACAGAAAATCAGTCCAAAGCGAAAGGTAATATTTTATTACTGTAAGGGACATGGCAAGCATTTCATTGCATTTCTACAACACTGTTCTTTACAAGGGTATTTGTAATAAAAGCGTTCTATATTTGTTTCTAGCAATACAGCAAAATCAGCCCTAAGCGAAAGGTAATACTGTATTACTGTAAGGGACATGGCAAGCATTTCATTGCATTTCTACAAGACTGTTCTTAACAAGGGTATTTGTAATAAAAGAGTTATATATTTGTTTCTAGCAATACAGCAAAATCAGTCCTAAGCGAAAGGTAATATTGTATTACTGTAAGGGACATGGCAAGCATTTCATTGCATTTCTACAACACTGTTCTTAACAAGGGTATTTGTAATAATAGCATTTTATATTTGTTTCTAGCAATAAAGCAAAATCAGTCCCAAGCGAAAGGTAATATTGTATTACTGTAAGGGACATGGCATGCATTTTATTGCATTCCTACAAGACTGTTCTTTACAAGGGTATTTGTATTAATAGCGTTTTATATTTGTTTCTAGCAATACAGCAAAATCAGTCCCAAGGAAAAGGTAATATTGTATTACTGTAAGGGACATGGCAAGCATTTTATTGCATTTGTACAAGACTGTTCATAACAAGGGTATTTGTAATAATAGCTTTTTATATTTGTTTCAAGTAATACAGCAAAATCAGTCCCAAGCGAAAGGTAATATTGTATTACTGTAAGGGACATGGTAAGCATTTTATTGCATTTCTACAAGACTGTTCTTTACAAGGGTATTTGTAATAATAGTGTTTTATATTTGTTTCTAGCAATTCAGCAAAATCAGTTGCAAGCAAAAGGTAGTATTGTACTACTGTAAGGGACATGGCAAGCATTTTATTGCATTTCTACAAGACTATTCTTTACAAGGGTATTTGTAATAATAGCATTTTATATTTGTTTCTAGCAATAAAGCAAAATCAGTCCCAAGCGAAAGGTAATATTGTATTACTGTAAGGGACATGGCATGCATTTTATTGCATTCCTACAAGACTGTTCTTTACAAGGGTATTTGTATTAATAGCGTTTTATATTTGTTTCTAGCAATACAGCAAAATCAGTCCCAAGGAAAAGGTAATATTGTATTACTGTAAGGGACATGGCAAGCATTTTATTGCATTTCTACAAGACTGTTCATAACAAGGGTATTTGTAATAATAGCTTTTTATATTTGTTTCAAGCAATACAGCAAAATCAGTCCCAAGCGAAAGGTAATATTGTATTACTGTAAGGGACATGGTAAGCATTTTATTGCATTTCTACAAGACTGTTCTTTACAAGGGTATTTGTAATAATAGTGTTTTATATTTGTTTCTAGCAATTCAGCAAAATCAGTTGCAAGCAAAAGGTAGTATTGTACTACTGTAAGGGACATGGCAAGCATTTTATTGCATTTCTACAAGACTATTCTTTACAAGGGTATTTGTAATAATAGCGTTTTATATTTGTTTCTAGCAACACAGCAAAATCAGTCCCAAGCGAAAGGTAATATTGTATTACTGTAAGGGACATGGCAAGCATCCTATTGCATTTCTACAAGATTATTCTTAACAAAGGTATTTGTAATAATAGCATTTTATATTTGTTTCTAGCAACACAGCAAAATCAGTCCCAAGCGAAAGGTAATATTGTATTACTGTAAGGGACATGGTAAGCAATTTAATGCATTTCTACAAGACTGTTCTTTACAAGGGTATTTCTAATAATAGTGTTTTATATTTGTTTCTAGCAATTCAGCAAAATCAGTTGCAAGCAAAAGGTAGTATTGTACTACTGTAAGGGACATGGCAAGCATTTTATTGCATTTCTACAAGACTATTCTTTACAAGGGTATTTGTAATAATAGTGTTTTATATTTGTTTCTAGCAATTCAGCAAAATCAGTTGCAAGCAAAAGGTAGTATTGTACTACTGTAAGGGACATGGCAAGCATTTTATTGCATTTCTACAAGACTATTCTTTACAAGGGTATTTGTAATAATAGCGTTTTATATTTGTTTCTAGCAACACAGCAAAATCAGTCCCTAGCAAAAGGTAATATTGTATTACTGAAAGGGACATGGCAAGCATTTTATTGCATTTCTACAAGACTGTTCTTTACAAGGGTATTTGTAATAATAGCGTTTTATATTTGTTTCTAGCAATACAGCAAAATCAGTCCCAAGCGAAAGGTAATATTGTATTACTGTAAGGGACATGGCAAGCATTTTATTGCATTCCTACAAGACTGTTCTTGACAAGGGTATTTGTAATAATAGCATTTTATATTTGTTTCTAGCAATAAAGCAAAATCAGTCCCAAGCGAAAGGTAATATTGTATTACTGTAAGGGACATGGCATGCATTTTATTGCATTCCTACAAGACTGTTCTTTACAAGGGTATTTGTATTAATAGCGTTTTATATTTGTTTCTAGCAATACAGCAAAATCAGTCCCAAGCGAAAGGTAATATTGTATTACTGTAAGGGACATGATAAGCATTTTATTGCATTTCTACAAGACTGTTCTTTACAAGGGTATTTGTAATAATAGTGTTTTATATTTGTTTCTAGCAATTCAGCAAAATCAGTTGCAAGCAAAAGGTAGTATTGTACTACTGTAAGGGACATGGCAAGCATTTTATTGCATTTCTACAAGACTGTTTTTTACAAGGGTATTTGTAATAATAGCGTTTTATATTTGTTTCTAGCAATACAGCAAAATCAGTCCCTAGCAAAAGGTAATAATGTATTACTGAAAGGGACATGGCAAGCATTTTATTGCATTTCTACAAGACTGTTCTTTACAAGGGTATTTGTAATAATAGCGTTTTATATTTGTTTCTAGCAATACAGCAAAATCAGTCCCAAGCAAGAGGCAGTATTGTATTACTGTAACGGACATGGCAAGCATTTTATTGCATTTCTACAAGACTATTCTTTACAAGGGTATTTGTAATAATAGCGTTTTATATTTGTTTCTAGCAACACAGCAAAATCAGTCCCAAGCGAAAGGTAATATTGTATTACTGTAAGGGACATGGCAAGCATTTTATTGCATTCCTACAAGACTGTTCTTTACAAGGATATTTGTAATAATAGCGTTTTATATTTGTTTCTAGCAATACAGCAAAATCAGTCCCAATCAAAAGGTAGTATTGAATTACTGTAAGGGACATGGCAAGCATTTTATTGCATTTCTACAGGACTGTTCTTTACAAGGGTATTTGTAATAATAGCGATTTATATTTGCTTCTAGCAATACAGCAAAATCAGTCCCAAGCAAAAGGCAGTATTGTATTACTGTAACGGACATGGCAAGCATTTTATTGCATTTCTACAAGACTGTTCTTTACAAGGGTATTTGTAATAATAGCGTTTTATATTTGTTTCTAGCAACACAGCAAAATCAGTCCCAAGGGAAAGGTAATATTGTATTACTGTAAGGGACATGGCAAGCATCCTATTGCATTCCTACAAGATTATTCTTAACAAAGGTATTTGTAATAATAGCGTTTTATATTTGTTTCTAGCAATACAGCAAAATCAGTCCCAAGAGAAAGGTAATATTGTATTACTGTAAGGGACATGGCAAGCATTCTATTGCATTTCTACAAGACTTTTCTTTACAAGGCTATTTATATTAATAGCATTTTATATTTGTTTCTAACAATACAACAAAATCAGACGCAAACGAAAGGTAATATTGTATTACTGTAAGGGACATGGCAAGAATTTTATTGCATTCCTACAAGACTGTTCTTTACAAGTATATTTGTAATAATAGCGTTTTATATTTGTTTCTAGCAATACAGCAAAATCAGTCCCAATCAAAAGGTAGTATTGAATTACTGTAAGGGACATGGCAAGCATTTTATTGCATTTCTACAGGACTGTTCTTTACAAGGGTATTTGTAATAATAGCGTTTTATATTTGTTTCTAGGAACACAGCAAAATCAGTCCCAAGCGAAAGGTAATATTGTATTACTGTAAGGGACATGGCAAGCATTTTATTGCATTCCTACAAGACTGTTCTTAACAAGGGTATTTGTCATAATAGCATTTTATATTTGTTTCTAGCAATAAAGCAAAATCAGTCCCAAGCGAAAGGTAATATTGTATTACTGTAAGGGACATGGCATGCATTTTATTGCATTCCTACAAGACTGTTCTTTACAAGGGTATTTGTATTAATAGCGTTTTATATTTGTTTCTAGCAATACAGCAAAATCAGTCCCAAGGAAAAGGTAATATTGTATTACTGTAAGGGACATGGCAAGCATTTTATTGCATTTCTACAAGACTGTTCATAACAAGGGTATTTGTAATAATAGCTTTTTATATTCGTTTCAAGCAATACAGCAAAATCAGTCCCAAGCGAAAGGTAATATTGTATTACTGTAAGGGACATGGTAAGCATTTTATTGCATTTCTACAAGACTGTTCTTTACAAGGGTATTTGTAATAATAGTGTTTTATATTTGTTTCTAGCAATTCAGCAAAATCAGTCCCAAGCGAAAGGTAATATTGTATTACTGTAAGGGACATGGCAAGCATCCTATTGCATTTCTACAAGACTGTTCTTTACAAGGGTATTTGTAATAATAGCGTTTTATATTTGTTTCTAGCAATACAGCAAAATCAGTCCCAAGCAAAAGGCAGCATTGTATTACTGTAACGGACATGGCAAGCATTTTATTGCATTTCTACAAGACTATTCTTTACAAGGGTATTTGTAATAATAGCGTTTTATATTTGTTTCTAGCAATACAGCAAAATCAGTCCCAAGCGAAAGGTAATATTGTATTACTGTAAGGGACATGGTAAGCATTTTATTGCATTTCTACAAGACTGTTCTTTACAAGGGTATTTGTAATAATAGTGTTTTATATTTGTTTCTAGCAATTCAGCAAAATCAGTTGCAAGCAAAAGGTAGTATTGTACTACTGTAAGGGACATGGTAAGCATTTTATTGCATTTCTACAAGACTGTTCTTTACAAGGGTAATTGTAATAATAGTGTTTTATATTTGTTTCTAGCAATTCAGCAAAATCAGTCCCAAGCGAAAGGTAATATTGTATTACTGTAAGGGACATGGCAAGCATCCTATTGCATTTCTACAAGACTGTTCTTTACAAGGGTATTTGTAATAATAGCGTTTTATATTTGTTTCTAGCAATACAGCAAAATCAGTCCCAAGCAAAAGGCAGTATTGTATTACTGTAACGGACATGGCAAGCATTTTATTGCATTTCTACAAGACTATTCTTTACAAGGGTATTTGTAATAATAGCGTTTTATATTTGTTTCTAGCAACACAGCAAAATCAGTCCCTAGCAAAAGGTAATATTGTATTACTGAAAGGGACATGGCAAGCATTTTATTGCATTTCTACAAGACTGTTCTTTACAAGGGTATTTGTAATAATAGCGTTTTATATTTGTTTCTAGCAATACAGCAAAATCAGTCCCAAGCAAAAGGTAGTATTGTATTACTGTAAGGGACATGGCAAGCATTTTATTGCATTTCTACAAGACTATTCTTTACAAGGGTATTTGTAATAATAGCGTTTTATATTTGTTTCTAGCAATACAGCAAAATCAGTCCCAAGCGAAAGGTAATATTGTATTACTGTAAGGGACATGGTAAGCATTTTATTGCATTTCTACAAGACTGTTCTTTACAAGGGTATTTGTAATAATAGTGTTTTATATTTGTTTCTAGCAATTCAGCAAAATCAGTCCCAAGCAAAAGGTAGTATTGTATTACTGTAAGGGACATGGCAAGCATTTTATTGCATTTCTACAAGACTGTTTTTTACAAGGGTATTTGTAATAATAGCGTTTTATATTTGTTTCTAGCAATACAGCAAAATCAGTCCCAAGCAAAAGGTAATATTGTATTACTGTAAGGGACATGGCAAGCATTTTATTGCATTTCTACAAGACTGTTCTTTACAAGGGTATTTGTAATAATAGCGTTTTATATTTGTTTCTAGCAATACAGCAAAATCAGTCCCAAGCAAAAGGTAGTATTGTATTACTGTAAGGGACATGGCAAGCATTTTATTGCATTTCTACAAGACTATTCTTTACTTTACAAGGGTATTTAATAATAATAGCATTTTATATTTGTTTCTAGCAATACAGCAAAATCAGTCCCAAGCGAAAGGTAATATTGTATTACTGTAAGGGACATGGCAAGCATTTTATTGCATTCCTACAAGACTGTTCTTTACAAGGGTATTTGTAATAATAGCGTTTTATATTTGTTTCTAGCAATACAGCAAAATCAGTCCCAAGCAAAAGGTAATATTGTATTACTGTAAGGGACATGGCAAGCATTTTATTGCATTTCTACAAGACTGTTCTTTACAAGGGTATTTGTAATAATAGCGTTTTATATTTGTTTCTAGCAATACAGCAAAATCAGTCCCAAGCGAAAGGTAATATTGTATTACTGTAAGGGACATGGCAAGCATTTTATTGCATTTCTACAAGACTGTTCTTTACAAGGGTATTTGTAATAATAGCGTTTTATATTTGTTTCTAGCAATACAGCAAAATCAGTCCCAAGCGAAAGGTAATATTGTATTACTGTAAGGGACATGGCAAGCATTTTATTGCATTTCTACAAGACTGTTCTTTACAAGGGTATTTGTAATAATAGCGTTTTATATTTGTTTCTAGCAATTCAGCAAAATCAGTCCCAAGCAAAAGGTAGTATTGTATTACTGTAAGGGACATGGTAAGCATTTTATTGCATTTCTACAAGACTGTTCTTTACAAGGGTAATTGTAATAATAGTGTTTTATATTTGTTTCTAGCAATTCAGCAAAATCAGTCCCAAGCGAAAGGTAATATTGTATTACTGTAAGGGACATGGCAAGCATCCTATTGCATTTCTACAAGACTGTTCTTTACAAGGGTATTTGTAATAATAGCGTTTTATATTTGTTTCTAGCAATACAGCAAAATCAGTCCCAAGCAAAAGGTAGTATTGTATTACTGTAAGGGACATGGCAAGCATTTTATTGCATTTCTACAAGACTATTCTTTACAAGGGTATTTGTAATAATAGCGTTTTATATTTGTTTCTAGCAACACAGCAAAATCAGTCCCTAGCAAAAGGTAATATTGTATTACTGAAAGGGACATGGCAAGCATTTTATTGCATTTCTACAAGACTGTTCTTTACAAGGGTATTTGTAATAATAGCGTTTTATATTTGTTTCTAGCAATACAGCAAAGTCAGTCCCAAGCAAAAGGCAGTATTGTATTACTGTAACGGACATGGCAAGTATTTTATTGCATTTCTACAAGACTATTCTTTACAAGGGTATTTGTAATAATAGCGTTTTATATTTGTTTCTAGCAACACAGCAAAATCAGTCCCAAGCGAAAGGTAATATTGTATTACTGTAAGGGACATGGCATGCATTTTATTGCATTCCTACAAGACTGTTCTTTACAAGGGTATTTGTATTAATAGCGTTTTATATTTGTTTCTAGCAATACAGCAAAATCAGTCCCAAGGAAAAGGTAATATTGTATTACTGTAAGGGACATGATAAGCATTTTATTGCATTTCTACAAGACTGTTCTTTACAAGGGTATTTGTAATAATAGCGTTTTATAGTTGTTTCTAGCAATACAGCAAAATCAGTCCCAATCAAAAGGTAGTATTGAATTACTGTAAGGGACATGGCAAGCATTTTATTGCATTTCTACAGGACTGTTCTTTACAAGGGTAGTTGTAATAATAGCGATTTATATTTGCTTCTAGCAATACAGCAAAATCAGTCCCAAGCAAAAGGCAGTATTGTATTACTGTAACGGACATGGCAAGCATTTTATTGCATTTCTACAAGACTGTTCTTTACAAGGGTATTTGTAATAATAGCGTTTTATATTTGTTTCTAGCAACACAGCAAAATCAGTCCCAAGCGAAAGGTAATATTGTATTACTGTAAGGGACATGGCAAGCATCCTATTGCATTTCTACAAGATTATTCTTAACAAAGGTATTTGTAATAATAGCGTTTTATATTTGTAACAGCAAAATAAGGGACATGGCAAGCATTTTATTGCATTTCTACAAGACTGTTCATAACAAGGGTATTTGTAATAATAGCTTTTATATTTGTTTCTAGCAATACAGCAAAATCAGTCCCAAGCGAAAGGTAATATTGTATTACTGAAAGGGACATGGCAAGCATTTTATTGCATTTCTACAAGACTGTTCTTTACAAGGGTATTTGTAATAATAGCGTTTTATATTTGTTTCTAGCAATACAGCAAAATCAGTCCCAAGCGAAAGGTAATATTGTATTACTGTAAGGGACATGGCAAGCATTTTATTGCATTTCTACAAGACTGTTCTTAACAAGGGTATTTGTAATAAAAGCTTTTTATATTTGTTTCTAGCAATACAGCAAAATCAGTCCCAAGCAAAAGGTAGTATTGTATTACTGTAAGGGACATGGCAAGCATTTTATTGCATTTCTACAAGACTGTTCTTTACAAGGGTATTTGTAATAATAGCATTTTATATTTGTTTCTAGCAATACAGCAAAATCAGTCCCAAGCGAAAGGTAATATTGTATTACTGTAAGGGACATGGCAAGCATTTTATTGCATTTCTACAAGACTGTTCTTTACAAGGGTATTTGTAATAATAGCGTTTTATATTTGTTTCTAGCAATACAGCAAAATCCGTCCCAAACAAAAGGTAGTATTGTACTACTTTAAGGGACATGGCAAGCAATTTATTGCATTTCTACAAGACTGTTCTTTACAAGGGTATTTGTAATAATAGCGTTTTATATTTGTTTCTAGCAATACAGCAAAATCAGTCCAAAGCGAAAGGTAATATTGTATTACTGTAAGGGACATGGCAAGCATTTTATTGCATTTCTACAAGACTGTTCTTTACAAGGGTATTTGTAATAATAGCGTTTTATATTTGTTTCTAGCAATACAGCAAAATCAGTCCCAAGCGAAAGGTAATATTGTATTACTGTAAGGGACATGGCAAGCATTCTATTGCATTTCTACAAGACTTTTCTTTACAAGGGTATTTATATTAATAGCATTTTATATTTGTTTCTAGCAATACAACAAAATCAGACCCAAACGAAAGGTAATATTGTATTACTGTAAGGGACATGGCAAGAATTTTATTGCATTCCTACAAGACTGTTCTTTACAAGGATATTTGTAATAATAGCGTTTTATATTTGTTTCTAGCAATACAGCAAAATCAGTCCCAATCAAAAGGTAGTATTGAATTACTGTAAGGGACATGGCAAGCATTTTATTGCATTTCTACAGGACTGTTCTTTACAAGGGTATTTGTAATAATAGCGTTTTATATTTGTTTCTAGCAATACAGCAAAATCAGTCCCAAGCGAAAGGTAATATTGTATTACTGTAAGGGACATGGCAAGCATTTTATTGCATTTCTACAAGATTATTCTTTACAAGGGTATTTGTAATAATAGCGTTTTATATTTGTTTCTAGCAATACAGCAAAATCAGTCCCAAGCGAAAGGTACTATTGTATTACTGTAAGGGACATGGCAAGCATTTTATTGCATTTCTACAAGACTTTTCTTTACAAGGGTATTTATAATAATAGCATTTTATATTTGTTTCTAGCAATACAGCAAAATCAGACCCAAACGAAAGGTAATATTGTATTACTGTAAGGGACATGGCAAGTATTTTATTGCATTCCTACAAGACTGTTCTTTACAAGGGTATTTGTAATAATAGCGTTTTATATTTGTTTCTAGCAA